>JACYXH010000826.1:5755223-5840223 GCA_026745465.1 Lota lota
TGTGCGCATGAGTGTGTATGCATCTGTAGGTGGTTCAATGTATGTGAGTGTGTATATGTGTATCTATGTCTGTGTACGTGTGTTAGAACATTTGTAGATATGTATGTGAATACTTATGTCCGTGTATGTGTTTGTGTCTGCGTGTGCGCGTAGTACGGTGTATATGCATGAGTGTGTGTGTGTTTGTGTGTGTGTGTGCTGTGTAAATGTGTACACTAGTGTGTGTGTGTATGTGTGTGCGTGCATTTGTATGTGTGTGTGCGTGCGGTTATGTGTGGGTGTGTGTTTGTGCGTGCATGTGTGTTTGTGTGTTTGTGCGTGCATGTGTGTGTGTGCGTGTGTGTTTGCATGTGTGTGCATACAGTGTAAATGTGTGCACTAGTATGTGTGTGTGAGCATATGGATGTGTGGGTGCGTGCGGTTGTGAGTGTGCGTATTTGTGTGTGTTCGCGGGTGTGTGTTTGTGCGTGCGTACATGTGTGTGTGTGTGTGCGTGTTTGTGTGTATATGTGTAAGGCTGTGGCAGGGGTTAGCCAAGGAGTGGAGTGGCTGCCCTCGCGCCTCGGCGAGATGAAACACGCTCAACGCCTGGAGACGAAGACCCTGGCAGAGTGAGAGAGAGGGAGAGAGAGAAATTGAGAGCATAAAAGAGAGTAAAAGAGAGGCTGAGAGAGAAAGCGAGGGGAGGGGAGAGACAGACAGGGAGAGGGAGAGAGAGAGACTCCATCACTCTAACCTCTTCCTCCTATCCCTAAGGCAGATTGTGTATGAATGACTGGTCAGAGTGAGGGCCTGGTGTAAAACTTTTCAGACACTGTACAGACACTGCGCACACCGCGCAGCGCGAGGTGCTGAACTCAAGGTCAACAAGTGGCTGACCTCTGTGGTGAGCAGAAATGCTAAAATAGCTTCTATACATTTTATTGAGGTCAGGCGTTTCTGTTGGTTTTAAGTCAGCAGTTTCTCTCAATCACTACTTTACTGTTTTAATTATGCCATATGTGTACACACTAATGCAATATATTATTTCACTGACTGCATCAAACCTTATGAGAACAGCAGTTCATTCTGTAACTAAAGTTATTCAAGACTCACCCTAATGTTGAAAGAGTCAAGAAGGAATGTGGTACCTGCATCAATGAGTGTTTTAATAATTAATTAATTAAATGAAATACAGCTGGCAGGGTCTCTGCTATACTATTTGGAATATATATTGGCAATACTGTCATATATAAATTGTAAAATATATTTTGTGTTTCTTTTTTACATATTTTCCGATTGGGTGGAGAGAATATGTTGTTCTTTCAGTCCAACTCCTGCAACGGTTGCGTCAGACTTACACTGTGTGAATCAGTCTCTCTCTCTCTCTCTCTCTCACAGAGCTACCAAACCAGCTCCTACAACCTTTATAGTTATACTGTAACGCTAGCTACGTTTAAACCTATATAACTATATATATATATATATATATATACCGGTATGTATTTATTTGCTTTTATTATTTGGTTTCGTCCTCATTACATTAAATGTATTTAGTTCTACTGTTAACTTATATACATTTAAATCTATAACCTATATATCTACATCTCTACATATCTATACCTATAACGTGGTGTGGTCCTCATTAGGTTATACGTATAAACTTCTAATTTAAGCCAAAACTACCTGTGGTATAATAGGGGATGATGCTTCTTCTAATCAAAGTGTTACCTTATGATGGTTACCTTATGATAATTCCGTGTATATGCAGTTCAGATGCAAGGAACAGGATTTGTATTCCTGCATGCGCTCTCTCTACTTATACATTCATACACTGGGTATGACTCGGATATAAATGTGCCTCATGAATTCCTGAATTACACACTGCGTACATTACACTAAGCATGAATTCATTCTGATTCCTGCCATAATAACAGTGTGGATCTTACTCATGGGTCTATGAAACCCAAAATCATGAGAGAATATGCATGTTTATGAATATATACATATATATATATATATTCATATATATTGATCTATAGCGTATTGGTATCAATCAGATACTACTAATTGATACAACTAATTTGGGCTCGAGGGTCATTGAAGAGGAGTTGTCGTGGCGATGACCTTTGACAGCTGATGCTGGGCTGGCAGATGAAGGGAGGGGTGAACTCCCGTGTCCTAACAGAGTGAAGTGATATATCTCTACCACCCCCCCCCCCCCCCCCCCATGAGTAGTTGTGATGTCATGTCCAGATAGAAAAACAACTCTAAACTGATGTGTCACCTGACCAACTCCCCACCCACACATCCCCGCCACACACCACCACCACCACCATTTTGTTTGGTCGCTCGTCACTACGACGACGGCCACAACGACGTATAGCCTTCTATAGGTATACACAGGCGGTCCGTAGTTATTCATCATCCATAATGTTAACGATTACAGCATGTCGATAGCGACGCCGGGAGTTAAATGAGTTTGTGCACTCAGCGGCGTGGGCGTGCGCCTCCCGCGGTTCAAGGTCACCCCGGCCCGTTCCTGACAGCCGGGATGTTTCCCGGGCAGGCACACGCAGCTCACGCCAAGGTCAAGCGTGCCACTATTTAGAACAAATAGATACATAAAACACTCCATCGTGGGGGGGGGGGGGGGGGAGCTGGGGCCCGGGACCTTGGGCCCCGGGACGGAGCCCAGACGCCAGCCTGTGGATTTTTTTCTCCTGTACTTGTATTTCAGTCTGACACTCTGTCACCACCCCCCCCCCCCCCCCCCCCCCCCCACACCCTCCTCTTCTCCTCTGCTCCACACACACATACCCACCTTTCCTCAACCACACATACACACAAACGGGCACAGACCCGCACACGCAGACCTTTCATCAACCATACACACACACACACACACACATACTCCTCTCCTCAACCCCACGCACACAGACCTGCAAAGACACACACTCACACACACTCACGCCATCCACCTTCTGTGTCCCCTCTACCGTTTTCAAATCAAATCCTTCTTATGTGGAAAGTTTGCATTGATTTCCATCTCGGGTGGAACCCACCACCACCACCACCACCAGAGTGTGTGATTGCGATGGTGGGGGTGAGTGTGTGCGTTCTGGCGGGCGGAGGGGGGGGGGGGGCGACCAGCACACTTTATCATTCAGCTCCGTCTGCTGGACAGATGAACGTCCAGCGAGCTGGGCCTCGTCTAAGCCGCTCCGCCAGGCATAGCATGACCAAACCCGTTTCTGCACCTATGGCTGGAGCACCGAGAAAGAACGAGAAGAAGAAAAGGAAAGAGAGGAGGAGAGAAGGGAGAAGAAAGCGGTCCATTGTGTTTGAGCACGGGCAGGACACGGCTGGGGCGCGTGGAGAGAGGATATACTCGATATGGAGTCAGTTAGCAGCTCATGCCTATCGTGTCGGACAATAGGACCAGGGCAAGTGTCTCCCCTCCCTCTCTCTCTCTTTCTCTCTCTCTCTCTGTTCCCCCCACCTCCCCTCCCCTCCGGCACACGAGCCGGGGGGGCCAGGGGGGCGCTCTGATGGCCAAGCGTGACATTTAAACCCCAGCTCTGCAGTGGCTTCAGGGGCTCTTTGTGGATAAGAAGGGGGGGGGGGGGGGAAATAGGAGGAGGAAGAGGAGTAGGTGAGGAGGGGGTCCTCTGAGCCAAGAGAAAGAAGAAGAAAATAAGGTACGGCCAGAGACTCACCCTGACTAAACCCTTACAAGCACCCCTACCACCCAAACCCTTACACAGCCCCCCCCCCCCCCCCAAACACCCACCCTCACGCCTCTGTCCACACGCGTGACCCCTCCCCCCACCTCAGCTCCCCCCTCCCCTTGTAGAAACCCTCAGTGTTGTCAGTGATGGGGGGGGGGGGGGGGGGGGGGGGGGGGGGGGGGGGGCTCCATTGTGAGCCGTTCGGCCCCTAAAGAAAAGGGCCCTTTGGTGGCAGACAATTCAGCTGTCCACTCTGATCACAATGGGGGCACATCCCATTGCTTTGAGCATCTGTTTCAAGTTGGTGTTGGTGGGTCCCCCTCTCTGTCTCTCTCTCTCGTTGGGCTGTGCGGGCCGGGCCCATACAGAGCAGAGAGTGAGTCACTAAATCCCTGGATCTGCCCCGCTTCACCACCACCTGCTCACAACCACCCTTCTTTAACAATTCTTATTCTGGATCAATACGGAGGAGTCGGCCATGGTGTCTTTCAAAAGAGACAGATGAATAGACTTAGGCAGCGTAGGCGGTTGGTAGGGATTGCATGCTTTCTTGGATACTGTAACGGTGTGTTGTCTGCCAACTGTACGAACCTGGGAATGTTTCAAAAAGAGAGCGAGAAGATGATTTCTTGGGGGCAGAATGTAAGGAACGGGACTGACTCTATCAATGGCAATGTATCGCCCCCCTGTGGTCATTTTAGTCATTGTATTTTCTTAATTTCATACTCTACCGCGATTTAGTCTTGGACCAAATATTTATTCTCTAGCTAGCCCCTATACATTGCCAGTTCATGTCATTATATCAAGCTGTGGAATGGCCTCCAATATTTTATAAATCATTTGAAAAATGTAAATTCTCCTTGTGTCGTCGGTTTATTTTTTCCCCCCTGAGTAAGAGTAAGAATTTGATTGACATAATCTCGGGATCTGCTCCTACGCTCTTGCCCAATAGCTGATTCCGAAGGGTAAACACAGCACAGGGGCTCTCTGCCGGGGAACCAGCTAATCAGCCCAGAAACATTTGCTGCCCTTCTGGCAAGGTCACAGAGGTCAGGGTCCCTGGGCTGGACGTCCACTCCCCCCCCCGAACCACTGTAGATCCCTACCCCCTGGGGGACTCAGCGCCTGCGGCCACAATCACCGCCCAGCGTCCATAGGCTCCTAGGAGCCACCTTTCATGTGTAGGGCCCGGGATGGGCTGCCAGGGGTGGGTGGGTTGGAGTAGTGACCATCAGTCTGACTGTACGTCCATCGGTCCCCACACATACAGTGCCCCCCCCCCGGTTCTATTGACTCAGACTGCCAGAACGCCGGGTTCTGATTGGCCCTGGGAGGCCAGTGGCGGACCCCGCCTGCTGTTTGGCCAGCTGATTGATCTGTTAACACTGTCCATTGGACGTGTGTCCCTGAATTTAATTTTAGAATTCATTTCTGGGGAGACGTGTGTACAGAAATGATGTAGAGTCTGCGGCTCGGTGTGAAGGATTGCGGGCGGAGATGAAATAAATTGCAATTTGGATTGCCTTCTCTTCTCTATAATGAGGAATGTCTCGAGTGTTTTGCTCAGATGGATCTGTATCCCCGTCTAAAACATTCTCTGCCTCCCTGTCCTCTGGCTTTGATTGTGTCTGTTTCTATGATTCAGCTGTATTCATTGCTTTCCTGTGGCTGATCGCCAAAAAAACTAAAAAAAACTAAAATGGGTTTGGGTGTGAGAGTGTTTCAGAAGAAGCCGCTTCAGGGCAACAGTCACTACACTACTTAGCAAAGGCTTTGTTATTTTCAGTGCCATCGGATGGAAAGATATATATTTTTGGCCTTTTTGTTGCCATCTTTCTGTGAAGCTCATAAATATGATGGAGTGTTGCAGAGAGATATTTAAGCACAGTGAAACTGCACATGACTCTGAATCTAATCACACACCAATACCCAGACAAGTCCCCTGCCGTCAAAATAATAAAATAAAAATCTGGTGGAAAACGCCAGCGGAGAAAAGGCAGAGCTGATTCATTTCACAGCTCATAAAGGCAGCCAATGTGTGTGAGAGAGAGACAGAGTGTGTGTGTGACAGAGAGAGAGAGAGAAAGTGTGTGTATGTGTGTGTGCCTGCATGTGTTTGTGTGTGTGTAAGTGTGCTGCTATTGTCCACCATGGCTTCACACTTCATTCTGCTTTGTGTTTTGACTGTTAGCAGAAATACCCATAAAAAGGCCACAAAGACCATGATATACACACACTGGCCAGGACAATGCTGTGGTTTGTAAGAGAGGACTTGGTGTGACGTCCCCCACCCTGTCCTCCTCCGGCCTGCTGTAGACAGAGCAGGGAGTAGGGGTGGGGGTGGGGGGGTGTAGGCCTGCTTGGATATGCATCACAAAAGCTTCCTGGCGTATTGATCGGCAGTGGGTTAAGGCAGTCTATCAGCAAATGCCCCCTCTCTCAAGGAAAAAACAACAGGAGATTAAAAACACACAGCTTGCTGGGCGGGATGTTGCCGATGGGCTGTTATCTCAGCCCAGAGGTCACTGTGTACAGATATAATCCACTTTCACTTAACAGCTTCATTTAGCTCACCTCGCATGCAAATCACACCACACTGGTTTATTTTGGAGGGGGTTGGGTTGTTGCTGTGTGTGTGTGTGTGTGTGTGTTTTGTGTGCTTGTGTGTTTGGGGGGGGGGGGGGGGGGGGACTAGGGAAGAGCACAGCAGGTGAGTGTCTTCACTCTACAGAAGGCCTTATGCAGGCTGGAAGCTGCTTATACTGTTGTATTCGGGTGGCCCACGTTTACTCTTTCCCCAGCACCAGACAATATAATTGCTACTGGAGCTCTTAAAGGGAGTCGAAACAGCGCCTCCTAACTTGGGTGATAGCAATGATGGCCAGTGAGGTCAAATTATTTGACCTTATATGGCTGGACACACAGACCCGTTTTCATTTTTGTAATTTATACACAAGGTACACCATGGATGTACTGAAGTTATCAATAAATCAATTTTTTTAATCCATACATTTCTTTGAAAAAAATACCATTTGATATTACTTGAATTGTGAACCATTTTATGATAAACAAATTAACAATTGAATGTTATTTAATTCTACTTACGAATGCGCATAACCACCTAGACTTCAGTAAACAAGTTTTGCAAAAATGTGAACAATTTTACAAATGAACGTAAAATGGTCTTTTCATGTGTAGACAGAAAATGTGTAATAAAATAAACAACGTTTCAAAATTGAACTCAACAATTGTACCAAATGATAACAAGGCCAAATAATTCCAAGACACTTTGCATTGGAATGGTCAGCACCTGTGAACAACACGTTTCTGTGTAACAAAGTGAAAGCTGGTGCTGGCCTGGTGGTTTGTGAACGTGGGGGTCAGTAGGGCTCTTTGGGCTCACTGAACTTGCGCTTCTTGGGTGCAGATGAGGACGGGACTTCCTGGCTGCTCGGGAACTCAAACTGAGACACCTGCAAAACAGGCAGGACAGTAGGCTAAGCTAAGTCCATCTTCCATAAAGAAAACATACTGCACATCCATTTCTAATCAGCTAAAATGATCTTAAAATAGACTGAATGTGGATTAAATCCCTTCATTAATAGTCGTACTTGGTAGCACGGCAAACTACTTTCTCACGTCATTTTTATGTCATGCAGTATTTTTGTATTACAATGTTAAGGATGTACAAAATAAAGGCTAAACCTGAATATAAATTGAGAAATTACTTCCTTATGTTTGTTATCTTTGTTCATAATATTAATAATCTTAATGTGAATAAAAATACAGTAGTTAACAGTATTTATTAGCAGACAACACAGAGCATATGGAGGGTGAGATGTTCACCGTTTTGTCCTGAATGGGAGAAGGTCTCTTGGTCATCTTTTTTCCAGATTTTTTCTCCTGCACAAGCGCACACACATGAGGTTTAATTACTTATATACATTCCAAACATGAAATACAATCTTAAACGTAATATCTAACTACATATAGTACCGAAAGATAGTTTAAATATACTTGAATGCATGTACAAATTTAAACATTTCAATATGTAGTATCAATGTCAATTTAATTTACATTTTGGCCGATTTTTATGAGCCCATGTCCATGTTACTGAAATACAGTGAACGTTTCTAATTACATTCTCCTGGTAATAATGTGAGCCGTTTATTTACGATCATTCCCTACCACTTCAAGTTGGCAATGCATTTCTGGTTGGGATAATAGTGTGGCTTAGCCCCTTAAAGGTTGGGAACCGCTGGTCTAGTAGCTCTCATGTGACTTTGCGTGTGAAGAAAACCACTACAGCTAAGGGAGCTACTAGACAGTCTTCAAGAGGAGTCTCTGTCTAAAGGGCCCAGCTTGTTACAGTCATCTCTCCAGCCTGAGAGCTGAGGGGGGAGGTCTGAGGGGGGCCGGGAAGAGACTCACCGTGGAGGAGCTCACGACTCGACCACTCCTGGTCTTCATGAGGGCCACCACCTCCATCTGACTGGTGCTCTCCATCTCCACCACCAGAGTGTCCATCTGACAGAGGACAAATGGCTCACTGCTACCCCCTACTACACACTAAAAGGGGCCACTTAAAGGAAGGCCGCCCCTTATATTCACTCTGCGCTGTGGTGGTTCACTGGTGTTTCTTAGTGTGAGATGAAGAAGCCTTGTGGACCTTTATTTGTAGATAGCTCCATATATACTGCCACAGATGTGTTGTGCTGTGTTTCTGTGTGAAGCTGTTCAGCTGCAGAATGTCAGCCGGCATTTGGGTGTACTTATTTTTCAATGGTTTATTTTCACACAATACTGTCAGCAGATGGTACACATTTCATGTTAAGCCCAGCCAGCTGTTTGTTAGCCTGTGTTGCAGACTTTATATTTGAGTGCAGAAATATGATAGTATTGGTTGAAATGTTACGGTTACGTTTTTAAGGTTTAGTTTCACTTGATATCTAATTATGTATTATTCTGAACAGTAGATAATGAAACATTTTATTAAATAATAACTCTCTCAGCGCACTGAAGTTCACAAAAACATATGAAATATAATATACAATAAATCATTTCCTAAAGCTATTCTAATTGTCCAACAGCAAAAACAATCTTTTGTATTGGAAATAACTCACTAAAAAACACACTAAAAAAGCTCTTTGTCAGGCTTCTCCACGTCATCTATCATGTGACTCTGGAGGTAAGAGAAATACATATTATCTATCTATCTGTCTGTCTGTCAATCAAACATAACAACCGCAAAGCACAGAACAACACAGCTTAGTTATTCAAATGTTGATTAAAACAAGTTTTCACTTGGTTGTAGTTAAATGAGTCAAATTATTGCTAAACAATTATTCCCTGATCTCTGATTGGTGATACTAATTGACTAAATTTACTTTCCTCTGTTATTTGTAAAATATTTCATCCTATATGTTTAGAGCAAAAAACGATCTCCAAATTAATCAACCCATTCCAAACATAGCATCGTTCATGCCTCAGTTAAATATAAATATCCATATCCATATCCATTCTTATCATATTGTGCAAGCTGAAACTCAAACAACAGCTACCATTTAACCAGTGATGGCAGTGCTGAACACCATTGAGTAAGCATTGTGTATGTATTGTATTGTGAGAGCAATGGGGTGATGCTCCAGGCATATAGTTCTCTGACCTGCTCTGCAGCAGCCCCCTGCTTGTCCATCTGCAGCATCCATTTGTCCCTCACACGAACAGGCTCCTCCTCCACCTGTAGCCATTTGACAGCGCAGGTGTCAATTCAAACCTTTCCTCTGCAATGTCAGTCATGCGTTTTTGTACTTTGATCAAGTTTGTCGAATGACTTGAACGGTAAAACTAAGCCAATGTATGTTTATTGATTTCTGAAGAGGAAGTCAACCATTTCATATGCCAACAAAGGGAGCCAGAGGTCAATAAGCAACATGGTGGGTTTTGTTTGCCTCGGGGAATTACAGATTCGTCCAAAATGACCCTTAGAAATGACTTTAAGTGGTTCATCAGAGCCTAGGCTTTGCATCATCTTCGAGTCAAGATTAGGCATTAACCTGACAGAAAAAACATATTAGGATATGTTTGGTTGCCAGCATCACAACCAATCTTTCTGGTACATGAAGTTCACATCACAAAAGTCCTTGGCGTGACCTCCACTGGGGTGCGTCTCCTCTCTACCTGCTCCAGCCGGTCTCTCTCCGTGGTGACGTCCACGCGCAGCGTGTGGAAGGGGGTGACCACTTCGCCCATGCACAGCTTCACCGGCTCCTTTTCAAACTCCATCACGTTACTGTCGCCCTCCTTGAACCCTGGTGGCTGGTAGTCCTGAGGAGTGACTGGGGATACCCATCAAGCAGACGCAAGAACACACACACACAAACTCTTACTTTTAGTACTATGTAAAGACCAACATGTGACCAACATGTGTGTCTACACATATACACATTTATGAAATAACTAAATTCGTTTCAAATCACATGCATGGAGTAAATTCTATCCTCTGTATGCTGAAGAGAACACTTGGTTGTAGCGTTGCTATGTTAAGAGCACCGTAGTGAAATTACTATAGCACCATGGACAGATGTCATGGAATTGCTTTGCTGTACATTACATTACATGACATTTATTTTAGCCAAAAACACACTTTTAGCCAAAGCTACTTACAAAAAGTGTTTTCAACCATGATGACAACCCAGAAATTGCAAAGAGTCATGCGAGTACATACAATTCAGCAAATAAGCAAGCTGCTTCAAGTGCTACATTTACATTTTCATTTATTTTATTTTATTGAAAGTCAGTATGACATTCTTTACAGGTGCTACGAAAGTCCCTCAGAGATATTGTGCTAACAAGCAGACTTCATAATGAGACCACCATGGGAGGGGACTTAAAGACTAAAGACCAACACCACAGGCAGCAAGACTCAAGGTGGCCCTCTTCTGGCTGCTTATGGAATCACCTTGCCAAGTGCAAGTGAATCAGGTCAGAGACAATCTGAGTGTAAATACAGGAAATACACATTTATCAATAATTTTTCTGCCCCAATTCTGGAGTTGAAACATCTGCCTTCTCTTTGCTTTCTGCTTGATGGATAATTGCAATGTACAAATACATCACGTTTCTAGTTTTATGCTTATCGTGCGTGTGTGTCTGTGCGTATGTGTGTGTGCATCATTACCATTATATGTGTCTTGTCTGTGTGTATAAGTGCATTTCCATTGTATGTGTGTGTGTGCATTATTATTGCATATGCAAAATATTATCTATGTGCGTGCAATATTGTCCGTGTGTAAATTTGTGTTTATGTCAAGTGAAACATTGCTTGATACTTTCATTGAGGCTGAAGGCACCAAGGCATCAGGGTGTGTCTATATGTCTACTGGCGGTTGTGCTTCACGTGTTACCTTCGTCGTAGTAGGCCAGTTTCATGTTGAGGCAGACGTTGTCAGGGAGAGGACCCAGGTTCTGCATCAACGTGTACAGCTTCCTCACCAGCAGGATGCTAGCCTTCTTAGTATTGCCGCACGCCATGGACGCCACCTTGCAGTGGTTGTTGCTAAGACACGCAAAGCATTGTGGGAAATCATCCTGACACTCAAGGACATTTTCACTCTAACACGCCGACCTGCCAATTTTTTCCCTGAAAAAACTTAATGAGCTAGTTACTGCAGATCCGCTGCAGGCTTGACTCATATGGTGGTTACATACAGAAAACCACTCGGCCTTCCATAACTCAGTGCACTCTAAAGTCAGGAGTTGGATGATTTAGAAAAGTGTACCTCATTGTAAATACATGATTTAGTTATTCCATTTGTATAGTTTTCTTATTCTGTGTTATTCTGGATGAGTGATCCAGAAATTAAACATATTGTACCTTTCAAATTCCATTTGCGGTCCCTTTGCGGAATATGTTATCTTAAATTGGTAGAATTCTGTCACACGCTGAAAAAAAAAGGAAAGACGGCTATTTCAGGTGAATAGAACAGCTCAGTACCTAAGATTTACTTTATTAATGCACACCTGGGAATTTCCCTTGACTCAACTGCCAAAACGGCACAGCAATCGCTGTGTCTCCTGAAACATTACCTGAGGATTGTCTGGATCAGTGTAAATCTAAAACAAACAGCAGCAGTACATTAGGAGTGCATTAAGATACAGGCTTTCAGAATTCAAAATTACATTTATTCACTTAACTTAATCACACATGTACACATGAAAGACAAGCTACTCACCGACAAAATGACTGTTCTCAGCTGGAGGGACACAGGGTGAAACGAATGTGAATATAACTAATTACTTTTGCTTACTTACTTTTTGCTTTTAGGTCTTCAATGTTCACCCAAAGCAAATATTTGTGGAGGACTTACATATTTCTTCTGGATGGCATCAAAGCATCCCTGCATCCTGAAAAGGGTTAACAAAGCACATGAAATGAATACACACACACAAACACACAGAGTCTAACTCGAGAAAGACCAGGGAAAACCCTGAGTCATCCTGATAGAACCAAATGTTCCCTGGCACTGTTACCAACCGTTGCCGTCATGTTTGTGTTTGTGCGTGCGTGTGTGTGTGTGTGTGTGTGTGTGTGTGTGTGCATCCATACATGGACACCAATAACCCAATTTCAAGGTATAATCGCTTAATGGCATTCAATCGATTGACAGCCTAGGTCCACTCACTCCAGCGCTGCAGTAACAGAAAGGCCTGTATAAGCAATAGTGTGATGTTTCTACTCGTGGCAAACATTTATAATGTTTTTGGTTGCTGTAAGCCTGACCGAAGTTATGAAAGCATACTCTTACTTCTACAGCTACTACTTCTAATATTATTAATACTTTCGCTATTGCTTATACTTCTATAGTAGTACAGCTATTGTTATATCTACTACCAACTCTACTACTACTGCTAATAATGATATTAATCATAATCATAGTAATAATAATGATGTGAGAGGCTTCTAACTTTTACCCCCAAGAAAACAACATGATGTCACTGGCATCACAGGTTAAAACATTACTAGAACTAGTCCTAAAGGTGTGTGTTAGAAACTGACCACTGGACTATCTGATTTGCCCCAGGACAGCTGCGCTCCTCTCGTAGAATCATCACTTTCTGCTCTGTGTAAGATACATTGAAACACAGTAGAGATACATAGATATACAGATACAGTAGATACACAATTGACATGTACAATTACAGTATGTAGAGAAACCGTTAGAAACATAGATAACATATATAGAGCAGATGTTATATGTATGGAGCAACAGCTAGAGACTAGATATTTAGAGAAACAGTAAGATACATAGCGAACAACTAGATTGATGGAGAAAAAGTTTGAAACATAGACAACAGATATAAAGGGGATGACATATGTATGGAGAAACAGCTAGAGACTAGATATTTAAAGAAACATAGAAAACACCTAGATATATAATGAAAAGGTTAAATGTATAGAGATTTCAGTTTATCATTAAGTTATAACTGAGGAACCAGGCACAGGCACATCTTAATAATGCTTCATTTTTAGATTGAAAGTTAGAGCAAACCCATCCCCATCTAAGTGAGCCCTGTATCTCAAATTTATTTGGTATATCCTTCATTCTTGAGTTTGTTCAAAAGAAACCCATTAAACTTGGCACAGTCATCAATAATGCAATATAGCTGTGCAATGATGCAGGATAGCTAGCTACATACCTTCAACATGTTTGGTCCCATAGGCTTTCTCAGGGAACAGACCCCTAAGGTAGGTGATGCTGGACACTGCAATGGCTAGAAGTTTCTTTACAACGACCAGGGATTGCTGCTCTGTAGAGACCACATTCGGCAACAGCTGAGTCTCCTAAATAAATCAAACATAATACAATATATATGCAGACAAACAGTAGATGCATGTTCATGCAGCAACCTGAATCTCTTTTGATGTTTATTAATATGGATATTAGTATTAAACAGGCTAATCATACCTGACCAGTCCTGGGTTGTTGGACACATGCCATGGTTGTGTAGAGGAACACAATTCTAAACAAAAAAAAATGTTGCATTGTTGCATAATCTGTGGGTGTCAATTTATTGTGCAACGCTGTCCTAAGACCACATCGGTTTTGTTGAGTATGGTGTTTCATTGTTTTGCCAGTGAGGTTACACTGGGAACACAATTCTAAACAATGAAAAAAAATAGTTACGATTAACATGATATTAGCTTTAGTTACATCTTAAACTACTACTGAAATAATCTAACATTAGCATTAGCTGACCTACTTTAGATTGGCGTTTCCATTTTATAGCATCTTTTGAGCTAAGACATGCTGCATTAGAAACTAATGTCATGACACAAGCATGGTACATTGCCTGCTAAATTAAATATTACCGTATTACAATATACATTGTGGTCACCATGTTACTTACAAAAAGTGTCTCTTTCTAAATCTCTTTAGCACAAAGCTAATTACCGAAATCGTTCCCGCTATCTGTATTTGATTGACAGTTGACCGTTTATCACAAACAGGCAGCCAATCACAAATAAGAGAATTACAATTAATAAAGAAAATAAAAATATTTAAACAATAATATTTAAAAATATATTTATTTTATACCAGCTACATGTATTCGTAGTATGATTAATAAAAATTAAATTTAGTTTGTGTTGCCATATCTATGTACGTTACTGCCGTCTGAGGTGCCATTTTTCGCTCACACAGTAGTCTAAAAGGATTGGACCGCATGCTGTCAATCACAGTAGCTGCGCGGTCATGTCGTATTCCAGTGGCTCAGTTTAAAGCCCGTGGAAGCGCTCTGTAGCCTACTATTGGCTACTGTAAATGTCTGTCAAACGTGGGGCATCCCTCATGGTGACGTCACAAATCTTCTCGCCATTTTCACTGAGAGGCAGTCGTGTTCAGAAAACAAGGATTGAATTCAGCATAGATACAGAAATTGTATCTTAGCACAATAACAGCCTACCGGATAAACAGGACATTTGTCAGTCTAGAACGGTCGCAACATGTCGTCAGAAAACCTGGACTCAGACACTCAGATTGACTACGAAGACGAAAAACAGGTTGGTTTTGATGTCAGCCTTAGTGTTGTTGGGCCAGTCACTGAGTGTGCTAGCTGTAAGAGGCTAGCGCCTAGCTAGAACAAGTGAAAGTCTTTAAAATACACGCCTGAATGCAATGACACGCACACAAGATGATGGCAGCATAAACATGCACACTTATTTTATTTGAATGAAATGAGTATTATCGGGGTTGTATATTAGAGCGTGTGTGTGGATACTGTGTGACTGAGTCTCGTCCCACTTGATTTGGCTCGTGTCATTGGCTCACCAGTCCACAGCAGCTGGGGCCTCATTGGTCAACTCTAACCTGACAACAACTGCAGTGAGCAGAGCTTCCGCATTATTCTCAAACTATACACTGCTGAGGTTGTGATGTTAAGGATATATAACCGAAAATGTTGCACTGTTACAGAATCTGTGGGTATCAATATATTGTGCAATGCTTTCCTAACACCTATTGGTTTTGTTGAGTATGGTGTTTCATTGTTTTGCCAGTGAGGTCGAAGGCCTGTTCCCAGAAATATTTTAACTCATGGTCTCATGAATTCCAAGATGGGACATTTTGGTGCATAGCAAAGAGTTGAAAACATGAATTAACCTTCTCATTCTGCACCCTTAAATCATGAAGTCAGCAGAACAGACAGCTATGTAAGAGATGCATGTTATTAAGGCATGTTGATGTATATACAGAAGCTTTTGGCTTTCTCCACGGATGACTGTTTTGGGTCAAATCTGTCAGTTATTCACACTGTTATGAATCACCCTATCTTTGTGAGCTCAAGTGAATCAACAAAGGCCCAGTACAACAAACAGCCTTCCCCTCCCTCCCTTCTCTTCCTCTGTGGTGTATGTTCATCGTCTTCTGTGCCCTCCTGAGTCATACTTTATCAGTCCACATTTTATAACAAAGGAAACTCTACACATTAATACAGGTCAGGGCAGGTAGATGGCTGTTATAACTCTTGTGAAGGAGTCACCTTGTTAACGCTTCCGACTCAATCAAGGTGTGGCATGGTTGTGTTTCACTTGTGTGTCTGACCTGTTCCACTAGTCATTGGCATTCTTGTGTTTTCATACGTGACGTGAATGCAGAAAGGTTACACTGGGTTAGGCCTACCTGTAACCTTGGTGAAAAAACCTTTCTTTGTCAATGCAAATATAATTGAATATGCTAGTTTAATGCTTGGTGTGTGTGCGCCTGTGCGTGTTTGCTGTTGTTTTGTGTATCCAACCCAACATGTGCATGCAGAGACACTGTTGTGGTGTGGGAGCATTTTGTTACTCATGTTATTTCCAAGAGACTTTAACTCCCAGAAGTCATCGCCATGGTTTTTAACCCTCGTTACAGCTCTCTCACATAGGAATTGTCTATACAATTTGATTTTAAAGGAGTAGGCTTCCCGTCCAAAAATATTTGGGTTAGGCCATACCTCGCCTACATGTCTAAAGAACAAGTTTGACTAGTGCTTTTGTTTTGCTTTGATTCATCTTTCTCATCAAATGGTTGAAAGAAACCTTTCAGCGCACTAATTGTTGTTTCTACATGGTTTTACTAGGGATGTAATGTTACACACACACATTTAATTTAATCTATAAGGTTGTGATTAGTTTATGCTTTTTCACTGTGTAGTACAATATAGTAGGAGAAGTAGTCTAGCTCTGTGATCTTTCTTGCACATTGACCTACCACGTATGACTTAAGTTATTTGGTACTTAAATGTGTATGTAAATATATTGCTGATATTCCACTTGTATTCTTATTCTTTTTGTATATTCTCTTGTTTGATCGGCACAGTTTCTGCTCTAACACCTGCATGTATCTCCTGGTCATCTCATCTTATATTGTTAGGATTCCCAGGAGAAGAACAGCAGTCCCATCAAATCTGAGGAAGCCAAACCGAAGGCCCAATACCCCAGCCTGGGCCAGAAGCCTGGAGGCTCTGACTTCCTTATGAGGCGGCTACAGAAAGGGGTAGGTGGCCAAACAGAAACTGCCATCATCCCCACAACAGACTACATAATCCCAATAAGCATTGTGTTCTGTCCAAATATCCCTTTAATACACAGAAGAATGTCAGGTTAGGTCAAGCCGCATGGTTTGACCTAACCTGGTTTTGCCTTCAGAATTCTGGTTTTGCCTTCAGATAGCTTTAGCTTCAGATACACCATGTTTACTTTCCCTGAACCGATATTCCCTGATAGCATTACCGCTAGCATGAATAGCAGCATTATATAGCATGACCTGGCACCCAAGGAATGGAAAACCCATGCTGCTTTCCCCCCCTGTTGTTTCAGTATCACATTCATGTTCACATATAATGGGATTTGACTTGGAGTTGGTGCATTGCAGTAAAACTCCACATCAAATAACATAAATTCCTCAAGGTGAAGTCCATCATGTTGTTCCCCTGACACACACACATGTAATGTTAGTTTATGCATTTCTGGATGAAAATCAATCCAATTGTTCCAATGTAAATTATATACAAACATTCTCATTCAAATGTCCATACAAATGGAAACTAAACTTCTACATCCTATAACTTAAAACCATCTTTAGTGAAGTGTATTGTGTTTATTCTACAACACATTATTACACTATCCTGCCCTCAGTTGCTTAGTCCACATTTAGCTTGTGACCTTGCTCATCCCATAATGCAAGGCAACAATAGTCACTTCCAATTCCCTATCTGATTGGCTACATTTAATTCAAGCTTTGTCATAATATATATAAGTTATGTTATTCTCTATAAGGTTTCTAGTACCCATCATGACTTGATGGGATATGATGAGAAGACATTTAATTATTGAAGAGTTGAACCTTTGCTCTTCCAGGCCCAGCCAAAGATGAAGCTTCACAATACCTAATCAGTTAGTCTTTTGCAAATGCATTTATCTCTCTTCTCTCCCACCCCACCTAGCCAAGGTTCTTTGACTCTGGAGACTACAACATGGCCAAGGACAAGATGAAGAACAAGCAGCTCCCCGTGGCTGGGCCCGACAAGAACCTGGTGACTGGGGACCACATTCCCACGCCACAGGACCTGCCCCAGAGGAAGTCCTCCCTGGTTACCAGCAAGCTAGCCGGCTAGCCTCCACGATCTGAGGAACGCCCCCTCAACCATCCCCCTCCTCCCCTGGGGCTACGAGAGCTGCTTGCCACCCCCTCACCTTCACTTCCCAAGATGTCCATCTTCTCACGCCCTTCCTTCTCCCCTCCTCATACTCCTCTCTTTCATTTCTCTTCTCCCCCTCCCCCCCCTCTCCTCTCCCTTCCTCCTCCTCCTCTTCCTCCCCCTCCTCCTGTGAACCCCCACAGGCGCTCCTTGGCTTAACATATCCTATTTAAGCTCCATGTGTGTGCGCGTGTGAGAGAGGAGATGCATTTGCGACCATACTCTGCCTTCTCGCTACACACACACACACCTCTTCCAGACACACATACACACTACCCTCCCGTAACTGTTGTTCCCACTGCTCTGAGATGTATCACAGTAGAGTGGCATCATCGCCAGTCAGGGGGTTGGATGGGGTGAGTCAATGCACTTTGTATGATGTACAGTCATTGTTTATTGTTTTGATGTTTTGTTTAGTTTTATTTCTGGGGGATTTCTTTTGTTTTGGAATTGTTCTAATTGCATCCTCCAAGATACCAAAATGACTATGTATGTATAAGGGGAGGTGCCGTATACCTTGTGCACTCCGACGTCTTTGGGATGGGCGTCTTTGTGATTAAAATCCCTCCAGTTGGGTGGGATGGGTGGCGGGCGAGAGAGTGGAGAGTGTGAGGATTATTATTGGTAGTATTATTTTTGTTTGTAATAATCGCTTGCATACCAAAACCTGTAAGAGGCTGCTGCATTAGTCGAGAGAAGTGTTCGGACTGGAATCGTAGTGGGAACGCTGCAGAAGAAACGGCTCGGGCCTCTCATCCTATCCTGTTTCGCCGACTCTCGTCGATCAGATTCACCCTACGCCTCGCTCTCTGCAGCTCCCCCAAACAGGAAAAAGCATCCCCTTATGTTTCTGTTTACCGCTGCTTCTGTGTCATCACTCCCTTTGACTTTTATCTAGAAAATTCTGCATGTAGTAAGAAACACACAAACAGAAGACAAGAACCAACTATTGAGGACTAGCGACCGCGAGTAGCGAGTGAATACACATCTCTGCTGGGTCCTTGTTGGCCCTGACAATCCATAAACACACACACTTCTTCGCTTCTACGCTACCAAGGCATTCCAATTTACCTCCTTGTATCCCAACTAAAAGCTGGCCATGCTCACTCGCAGTGGAGGGGAAAGTGGATGGTTCACTGATATTTGTTAACCTGTTTTGGAGTTACGGATACGGATGTGGCATATCAATAACATCAGTGGGTGACACATTCAAAAAAGTGTTGTGCTGATAGGAATTTACTTCTGGACTACATGGGAGTTATCCTGGACTACAAATGCAGCCATTGCAGTCCAGGAATTATGTGCACTCTAGAGTCCAAAAGTCCACTAGTTTGGCATAGCTGGTCATGCACACAGGTCACTTTGAAGAGAATCCATAGCATTGATAATAAGTACAATTGACTGTCGGTGAACTGTCCGTTTTAATTCTTGGTTTGGTGGCTTTTATTACATCAAGACGTGCATCTGCTACGAGCGTAAAGAATTCATAGTGTGTGTAGTTCTGTAAATATTTGAAATGTTGTACATTTATTTGTACATCTTTATGGGGCCTTAAGTTTATCCTAATAAGCTGTTCTATAAAGTATGAAAACCAGGCCTGGCTATCCCGATAGTGGTAGCTCACTTAATCTGGAAGACTCACTTAATAATCACTGGTGGTAGTTTAAGTATCCTGTGCACACTAGCTAGAATTAAGATATTTGATCCCTCTGTTGTTTTGGCCCTTACAATACACTATCTTCAGCTCGTCGCTCTCGCCACTGCTACTCGCTGAACACAGGTTCTCTGATGTCACTGCAACAGCAGTTCACAGCCACATCACAACATTGCCTATTATGTCTTATCTCTAGGACTTTTGAATTGTGTCAAATAGCGGCGAGTGGAGGAAAAAATAAAATCCTTTTGTGTGCTTTAATGGAGGTCTGTGAATGTGCTGCCGATTCTACACTGTAAATAATTCACTATATCCGGGATAGGGTTGTTCTATTTGTTTTCGTTTTTCTCCACTACTTTCACCTCTTCCCCATGAGCTGATTTGTGGTTCCCCTCCTCCTCCCCTTTCAGCAAGACACACTGTTTCTGCTTTCTGAAAAGCAGGGGCTCTGAATGGCTTTCTCAAATGAGTGTGTGGGATGTGTAGTACTGTACATGCTGCTGCTGCTGCTGCTGCAGATGTGGTCGACAGCCAATTTTGAACGACACCTGAGTCCTCTATTTGTACCTGTCAAACCCAAATCCTCTCCCGAGTCTCTTTATCTTCCTGCCACGTGATTGAGTCCCTTTTCAGTCACTAGATTGCAGGGGAAGAGCGAAAGTAACTATAGGAAATGGAAGTTCCACCCGTGAATCTCTGATTTGCGCTCTTTCAATTTGATCCCATGTGATCTGAGTAGAAATGAGGCAACTCCCTCACAGCCCCCATCTTCATTTCTGACCACTGGAATTTATAGCATTCAAAAGTGAAAATAGATTATTAAATACAAAATGCTTTATGATTACTGGGGCAGGATTCTTGAATGCTACTTAATGTGGACTGTTTGGCTTTGTACAAAACAATTCCATGAGGCAGGGGGATTGTGGGGTATGTTTAAATACCAATGTCTCATGTCCTGTTCAAATCTAATTAACGTGCCAGAAATGTAAAAATAAATGACAGACAATGTGCTCTGAGGTACCTTGTGCTGCTTTTACCTGAGCTGTGTTCTTGTTGTTTTGCCTTTATGAGTAAGTGTTTTATTTTAATTTTTCAGGCATTCTCTTATTGTGTGATTCCTATATTTTTATCCCATAATATATGCAGGGATTTCTACTGATAAATTAATGAGGAATATATGATAACTAGGATGTCTTGAGAACACAGGAATGATTTTAAGAATTTGGAAGGTGCAGGGCTACTCAGAATGTTTTCCTTTGTCTTTTGGACAAAGGTCAGGAGTTTTGTCAGTATTTGAAATAAACTTTTACATTACGATATTTGTGTTGTTTGATTGTCATATCAGTTGGCTGCAGGTATCAATGTTTTTTGAATGATTATTTCATCTTTTTGTCGGTGCCGAAATTGCGAGTCCTGGTCACATCCATGGTCTTAACACTGACACATTTTAGTATATACTTTATCCATATCTTCTTATACCACCAGGTGGCGCCAAATATTACAGAAATGCCAGTTTACTGTAACCTCAATGAAATGCCCCCAATTATTGGTTTAACTAATCTATTCAATTGGGGTGCAAAGCTTTGGAAGAGAAAATCCACAACTTGTTTTTCATTATTATTTACGTTTCCAAGCGATTATTATGTTTGATTTGGTTCTCTTGATTGTGGATGTGACGCATTGTATCGAACCCGTAGGTCGTGTGGTAGAAACTAAACTAGTTTTGGTACTTCCACATATTGAGCTTCGGTTCTTGGAATATGTACGTGATATGTTCGAAGTAATATACAAATATAACCATCTTACTGAAGAAAAAAAAACGTACGTGAGCTAAAATAATAATAAATTCATATTGTAAACATAAAGCAGGCCTAGTGGTATACCTGTTAGAACGTACGTAATTATATAGAATTGTGTTGTGTTTGTCAAATTAGATGTTTTAGAGAAGAGGGCCTTCAAATGTGAATATTTATAGCATCTAGGTATGATTATATATAGCTAGGACTACTATTATTTTACTAACGGCTAATTCAACTTTCTGGATAAAGATAAAACCATATTAATACTACAGCCAATCACTTCACTTGCTGGTATTATGTTTTTTTTTTCTGGTTGAGATCTCTAGAATGACCTAAAGAACTATATAAAAAAAAGAAATATATATATAAGGTAAGTGACGCATGCAACGTCACCACGCTCCGCCTTTAGTTTTACTACGTATGTAGACGGCACAGCCAAGAGGAGTCTTACAAGCGCAGACCTACCATGGAGAGGTTCTTTCTTTGAATATAAATACATTTATAATTACACTCGTCCAGGACCGCCATTAAAATCCTCAAAATGAATATGATGTCACCGAATCGGGCTACAAACTTTGCAACCGGATCACTAGTAGGCCTACCACTAGTACGGAGCTGCTTTATTATCCCTCAAAATGGAGTCGAAGACCGATCCGTGGAGTTCCACTCCGAAGATTCATCCACCATGAGAGAGAGGTCATCGTCTATTGAGCTGGGATTGACGACGTTTAAAAGCGGCGATGACTGTCCACCACGACCCACGACACTAGGCACGCCGAACATGGTGAACAAATCGCTGGACAACGAAGAAGGAGACGGGTCGCTTCCTAGCACTCCGGAACTGCAGTCTGATGTGGACATGGACAGCCAGTCAGAGGAACAAGTGTTGGAAAGCGACACCAGGCAAATCATTAGCACTTTTCTCAGAGACTATGTAGGGGCATCCAAACCAAAAAGGAAGCAAGACAAGGTTCAAGCTACAATGACAAGAGTTGTAGACGGCGTGCTCGAAAAACACAGATACGCATACAAGGGTAGGTCTCGTTAGCTGAAATATAACCAGCGATTTAAAACCTTCCAGACACGTGTTTATTTCAACCTTCCATCAATTAACCACAACCATTAACATATTTATCCCGATTTCACAACGTCTACGTATGCATACTATTTGATATACTAACATGTTAGGTATATATTGGGAATGTAGTCTACATTATTTTGTATTAACGTAACGATTCCCATATACAACTTGAGTGATTGAAAAGTTCAGCGGACAATGCTGAATTGAATATACGTTTCTCACCAACGTCCTTTATTTGAAGGTATGATCAGGAAATTGGAATTGGACGGCCGAGGGGAAGACATGCGTTTTGTCACGTCTGTGGCCACGAGTCTCTTTGCAGACGGCACAACAAACTGGGGGCGCATTGCCAGCCTAGTGGCCTTCGGGGCAGCGTTGTGTCAGTACCTGGAGGCGAGGGGTAGAGAAGGCTGCGTGTCGCTGGTTGCCCAAGAGATTTCCACATACCTCCTTTCAGACCAACGGGAGTGGTTGGCAAAAAACAACTCATGGGTACGTTGTGACATAGCTGACTGTGGGAGTGCTCCCAGTGAAAATGTTCCTGTTGCATAACTGCTTTGTTGTTACTAATCTGGCCATTGACTCAATCTCTACAGATTGAAATCTAACTGGCATTTTGTTTTTCATTGTTTCAGGATGGCTTCGTAGAGTTTTTTCGAGTAACAGACCCTGAGGCGACAGTAAGAAATACACTCATGGCCTTTGCCGGATTTGCTGGTATTGGGGCCACGATAGCCCTACTAATCAGGTGAATTTGGGACTCAAAGACTAAATCAAGTTATGCCTTTCTTTTTTTTTTTTCAACAAAAGACTTGAGTAACTACATGGACATAGATGGCCTTTAATAGATAATCATACAGGAAAACAGTGGTCACAAACAAAATATGTTGTATATATGCCCATTTTTCTATTTATTTGTTATTTTTTGTTATCCACTAAATAAAAAATGCTATGATATGTAACTATGCAAATTGTTGGAAAATTACATAATAAGACTATAAGAAAAGGTTTGTGAGAATGAGTGATTGTGTTTTGCATCTAGAGGTCAGAGGGCTCAGGCCCAGGGATAAGAAGAGAAATTAACCCCCACAGACATAATGAACAGGCACTGACGAGATGTTGGTCCACTTCCTTCCTGGTTATGGAAATGCTATGGGTTAGATCTGCATTTAGAAAGAGAACCAGCACAGCAATCTCCCATTGCTGGCTGCTGTGCTACAAACAGGTAGTGAGAATGTATGTATGTGTTGCCTGGGGGAGAATGGCCCAAAACCGGAATTAATGCCCATTTTTCTTCTCCTTTATTTGTAAACACTGAGGCTCCTTAAAACTGCTGTAATTTCTAGCTTGTACAGAAATGTAATTTAAACATTCCAGTCACTTGTATAGCTTGCACCATTGACAATAAATGTTGTCAATAAAAAGATAAATGTTGCATAGTCTGGCCTTTTCTACTTTCTACTTTGACACAGTGATGTATTGCAGTGACCTTAACCCTATGTCAGATTCTGTAGAAATAGTGGCATTTTGAAGAAGTTGAGCAGCTATTTCTGGGAAGTCAGACAACACCCACAGCTTGATCAGCATCACTTCAACCACATGCATTTTTTGGGGGGGGTTTGCAAGATTGCAGCTTACATCATCTTGCATCTTAACTAGAGCATGCATGATGGCGTTGCTCAACCTGCTCTAGCTATACGCTCGGGCAAATTGGGGTGACAAGCAGTTCATAACATCCGCCCAAATAGGTGCAAGACAGCGGCCAATGGCAAGCAGCTACTCTATATTAAGGGAGTCAAAATCGGTTCAAGAACAGGCCCAGCTGTTGGGTTGCTAAAAGTAATTGCTGGCAGAAGAAATGCAACCAAAGCACAAGCCTTAATTTGACTATTGATACGATGTATCCTGCTTACAGCCCTGCAGTACTGTCTGCCATGATATTCAGGTTTCCATTTTTGTCAGCCAACATAATATGTAATCAATAGTGTCTTCTATTTGTATATTTTTATCTCTTTATTTTGTCCGTGGTTAACTTTGGGGCATTTGCAAAAAAACAAACAAGCATGGAGAAGTTCTTCAGAGAGTTGATGATAAGGGTACAGATGGACATATATTGTGGTGATGGTGCAGAAATTTCATAGAGCTCTCTCACCATGTGTCAGGGGCTGATAGTGTACAGGGAGATTAGGTTTGCGGTTGCCAAAAAGCCTTGGACTGGTGAAGTTGCAATTGTAAACACTAGCGGGTCAGATGATGGCCTCAGCCTAGAGGTGCTTGAATCATGTCAACTCATGTCCGTTACTGCTGCTCGGTTCTTGTATGTAATACTTATGTGTGCGATTGCTAGAGGTGGTGCAGATCCTTAAGCTGGTAATAATCCCCCTTCGCTTCCCGTGAGGCTTCCTGTTGCCCGAGTGCCCTTCAGATGACTGTTTCTCAATAAATTCAAGCTTGTTCTACTGCAATTGTGCTCATTGATGGCTCCTCTCAATGAGAACTGAACGCCTCCTAAAATGTATTTAATTTTCACTGTTACTTAATGTATGATTGCTATGCCTGGCGCCTATCAGTGGACTTTTCTTAATGTGCGTGTATGTATCCATGTCCTTGTTTGTTCAGATCCTCCTCCTGTTGTCTTGGGTTACAGGACAAACATGCTCTCGCTGAGGTCTTGGGAGGAAACTGAGTACAGCGTCTCCATGGAGACATCCCACACTAGGTCCCCTCTAATCCTCTACAGCTAATGATGTTAGCCTGCACCTTGGTTACCAGCGCCCATGTGCATTGTGAAGAATGGACTGGCTACACAATGGGGAAAAGGTATCTCAGGCAATCTCTCAGAGCAGATTGCAGCATACAGTAGTGGGTTTGGGCTCCAGAAAACAGAACTTGGTGCAGGGATGTGGAGCGGACACGGCAAGCATTGGAATTCTCAGTGGCCTTGTTGTTAGATGCTTGCTAATTAAGGCAGATGTATTATTTAAACCTATGTGCATACATTATTATTAGCTATGCATATACATGCACAGAATGGTAGAGCTGCTTTAGTGATGGCAGTCCAGAAGGGGAAACGATAGTTTAAATTATTCAGGTATTGCAAGGAAAGGTAAAGCATGAAGCTCCTAGCTGGTGTAGGACAATAGGCACGTCCATTCAGTAGAGGTTGACTAGATTGTTTTGTCTAGATGTATGTGAATGCATGAGTGATGAAAAAAGTTTACGACTATTTGACAGCAAAGTATTGGATTTAATGGAGCATGGACACAGTGGAAGCAAAAACGAAGCAACTTCAAGGGCATCTAATGTTCATGACTTATATTCACATTGCAGCCACTATCATGAAAGAAAAAAATGTGTGGTAAATTAACTAGTAATAAAGTAGATATCTTTATATTTGTGATATTGTTAGGATACATTTCTCACGAAAGTTGATTGTTTTGTTCCCCTTTGTAGAGTATACAATGGTATTAAAGTCCATCAATGGCTAAGCCATTTAAAAGGGGGTTTGAAATGGCTGTACTTAGTTTCTCTCTGGTATGCTGCCCTGCCACAGCTTCAACAAGGAAGTCTATTATCGTATTTCAAGCAATGCGGAACCTGATGGCAAAGAAGGAAGTTTTCCATCCCCCAAAGAACCTATTGAAACAAGTTGTTCTCACTTCCTACACTTTGTGAAAAGAAAATTGAGGAAAGAACTGGTTGAAGTTTGGTAGAACCTTTGGACTTGGACCATGCATACGCCCACTCAAGCATTCTCATTGGTGGAAAGCGTCACTACTTCCTCATAGCAACAACTATTTAAAAGAAAACAACTGTTTCAGGGAAGTCAGCTGACCGGAGTTTATCTTACCACAGACGTCGCTCTGGGTGGCTCTTTTACTCATTTACTCTTTCAGTACTTGGAATAAGTATTCAGAAGTAACTGAAGTTTTACTTAGAAGGGAAACTAGTCAAAAGCCATTGAGTATTTCACTATGCTACACTAACCATAGACACAACTGACATTTCTAATGAAGAAAAGGTTATTGGGGAGTGTCAACCAGAAACCACCCACTCGACAAGGCATGTGAACGCCCAAATGCAATGCGTTTCAGTCAGTGTTTCAAAGGGTTCGGTTAACAAAGAGCATATATGCTCAGTAAACCTCCCCAGGTAAGCAAAGCATTACATAAAACAAGTTGGAGATATAGCAGCCACATGTCACCACCTGAGTCTGTACTCTGATCCTTGAGGTGTGGGATTAGGTCAGAGATCACTCATAATCCACTGGGTGATGTGTCATGGCTGTCTGTTAAGTTGTGTCATTATCCATCTTTTCAAAAGTCATAGTCTGGGACAGATGACTCAAGTCCAATACATATGTACACATCAACACTGACATATGACCCAAGTGAAGTAAATATAGAAACGTCACAAAGAAGCTTGCTGTTAGGCCGGCATAAACTGGTTTGTTTTTTATGACGTGTGCATATAGCCTCTTTTTTGTTTTTTGTTTTTCTTTACTTGTCTTCAACTGTCTTCCTTGTTTTGGTTTAAACTTTCCTGTTCCTTATTCTTGGTAAAGGCAAGCGAGAGAGCCTGGTTCCTAAAATGGACCGCCCATTAAAGAGTCTTATATGGACTTCCTTTCTGAAAGAGGGTTGTAGACATTCCCGGCAGCAGCATTCCAACAGCATGTGTTATGAGAGCAATATGTCCTTGTGTACTTATAGCATCACTTTTTGTGAGCTTAATCACTTATTTTTTTATTTTTGTCCTCCTTTCTTTAGAAATCAAACTAACTGCTGTGTAATAGTGAGCACTTGGAAGGGAATAGGTAGTTTCTGTGCAGAGACATATATTTATCTTATTCTGACTATTGTTAACCTTGTTAACGTTGATGTTTTCTAGCAGTTCTTATAGCAGGATTGATCAAGGATTTCTCCTAAAAAACAAATATAAGCCTCATTGCCATTTTTCATGTGTTGGTTACATTGACCATCTTGGCCTTATCTTACGTATTGGTAACATTGATCAATCTTAGCCTTATTTCATGTCTTGGTTACATTGATCAATCTTGCCCAAATCTCATGTATCAATGGCAGTTAGAGTGCCTTGATTAAAAACAATTAATCAAGGTAAATTAGCGCCCACTGCTCCTTATCATGCACAGGACCCCCTTTAGTCTTCTACTAATCTGTATCAGTGAGTTAAACCAACACCTGCATGGAGCTTTTAATGCTGAACTGCAATACAAAAGGTAACAACACAATAAGAACAAGAAATAAAATGAGTTTCAATTGACAATAATCACAGAGATACAACTGTAGTAGTTTTATGTTTTAAATGAAGTGTACACTATTTGATTAGAGGAAAGCTAAACTAAAGAGCTATGTATACATAGGAATTTCAGTGGTTCACTTTCTGTCATAGCTGTGTACCTTCTCATCAATTTGGAAATGGCCATGTTTACTTAAGTCCAAATACGACTAGGTTATTCATAACCGCTTCCAATGGCCCATAATGTTTCATGTTCTTGTGTGGCAAAACACAATTGTCTAAATATTGTTCACCCAGTTCCCTCAACAATAGATGAACCTGTATAATCCTATGGCGCATGCTTAATTTCCTTTGTTCCTCCACCATGTTCTTGGTAGCTATGTACTCGTAATGGCTGGAGTTGTCTTTTTCCATTGACTTATGGTATGGTGAGGTCAAAAAATTGGACAGGCCTGGACTTGTTGGAAATCCACTGAAGGTGTGATATTGCTTCTGGAATCGGCCGTCAGGTGTGCATAGTAGGTTAAATGGTCTGTAAGTTGACCTCTCAACCCCAGACCCCCCAACTGTGTTCGGCTTTCACCAAACCGCAATTCTTATATTCCCATAGTTACGGGTTTTGTTGATGTCTGGTCTGCAGACACATTTTAGCGTTTAGATTATAGGCGCCATTGGACCAAATGGAATGTTTTACAAAGTCCTGCTCATGGTCATATGGAGAAGCTTATCATGTGGTCAACACACAACTCAAGTGACTCGTATTTTAGGCCTAGAATACATGGGTCCAGAGGTGTTTAGTCACTTTTCTGAATTGCCATGTGTGTTGAAATATTTTAGAAAGCCTAGTAACAATAAAACGGTGCCTGTACATATCGCTTGAACTGAGGGTATGTGGCAAACCGATTGTCTGTCAGACATTTTCATATGAGCACCTAGAGTGAGCTTTTCACTGGTGGCTTGTTCAATACAGGATGTGTGCAGGTTTCAACTGACAATGTCTCTTTCACAAGTAAATACAGGTGGTTAAGGTTGTTGAAGGGACAACTTCCCAAACCTTTTCAGGCTCTCTGGTAACCTGGCTGAGATATCCCTGGACTAAAATCTCCAATGCTAAACAGCTGAGTTTTTTGCAATCTGTGATTGCATCTTCTCTCTGTGTGGACTGTTAATGTAATTAAACCTCCCACTCACATGACAAAATCTCAATGCCACCATCCTGTGTAGTCTACAGTCAACAGAGAATGTTGACGGTTAAACTTGATGTTGTTAACTTGACCTAATCAGCGTTCCATGATAATGTCAAAAAGTAAAGGTTGTGGTAAAAAGGTTTTTCCATTTCAAACTGGTCGATCTATCAAATGCAGAACATTGTCAAGGGTCCAACAAGATCACACAAAAACAACACTGCTGGAAGTATTTTATTACGAGTTGGAGCAGATAAAAAGTCAATATTTAGTCTTAATATTCACTGTGTACAGTTCACTGGACATTGTTATTCTATTGTGCCAAAATTCAAGCTAAACATTTGTGCAATACAAGAAGGATTTACTGCCCTTGAAACAATCAGAGTTAGTGATATCAAGGATTCCAGAATTCTTCAAAAGGGACTGAGCTTTACAGTTTTAACACTCAAAGTGGCCTGCCTCCTTGAACTAGGCTATGCATTTCCTATGAAATAGTATTTTGTTTACAGGCTTTATAGACACTTAATACACAAAATACAGTAGGGTAGGCCTGACATTTCTCTATAAACAGAGTGCACATAGACATTGTCTCAACGTAGCACTCCGCCTCCTGCCTATTATAATTTTACAATTCATCGAACATCGAGTGGAAGATGTCTATAATCCAAAGTAGTCATTGAAAATATCAGATGTTTTGCAATCAAACGAGTCTTAAAAGTAATATTTAGAAGAATTTTGCAAATAATCTATTTACCCGCCTGGACTACTTTGGATTATAGCAAGCAACCAACGCAGTCGTATCAGTGAGTGGAGAAAGTTGTTTTAACCAACATGAGCAAGGAATCATAAAGTGGTTTAATCTTTGGTAACACAACAATACTCTTAAGAAGCACTTACCAACTTCTCAGTAGGTAATGCTGTAACGTAACGAGTCACTTTTAATGGCAGTAATATTGTAATGTAACAAGCTTAAAATAAAATTAAAATAAACATTACCTGACACTAGAAGCTCTCTTCATATCAATTTGAACTTTATTTATATAGCATTTTTTTAAATACTATTTAAAGAAATTAACCTAATTTCTTTAAATAGTTCAAACAAGAGCAAAAGTAAAACACTGTCTTTGTGTCTGATTCGACTATACTTTATTGTAAATTGCTTACAATAATATTAAATCACTAAATCAAGATTCACAATAAACAATGTAACATAAAACCGGGAACACGTAATAAATCAAATTCCATGTTTTAAAATGTGAAACCATCATTTATATATTTCCTAATTGAATCACTCGGTGTTCATTTTCATCATGGACAGCCATTTATCACCACGTCCTTTCTTGAGTGTATTACTCCACATACATCTCCACCTACATCAATGTAACAAAACAATGTCCACAACAGGTACTGCACAAAGACCTAAAATGGCCATCAGCAGCTGACGAATCCGGAAAGTTGAGTGATGATTACATTTGATGTGTGGGAGGGAAGCTTGGTGGGCAGATGTAGATGAGATGACTGAATCACAACAACTGCACGGTAAATCATAACACACCGGTGTAATTAACATGTATAACCCAAGATAAGATGAAGAGACAATGATGGAAAATACCAATTACATTACTCAAAAATGGAAAGAAACTAATTGCTACTGCGTAATGTGCTTTTTCGCCACCCTTTTCCCCCTGTTTTTGTCAATACCAATGAGTCTGAAGGAATACTATTTTATCCGAGCACCCTTTCATTCTTTACATTTCATCCTTAATGCCATAATTATATTTTGATTAATAGACAGGCATGTGCATTTACAAATGTTACTTTAATTGCGTGATTTCTTTTAAATAATTGGGAACTTGGTAACTGACGACAATGAGTATAATTCGGTTTATAGTAAGATGATAAGGCTCAAGGGCAAATCTGAAGATTTTTTGCAATGACGTTAGAATCTTTTAATGTATATTTCAATATTGGCTTGGAAAACATACGCTGTGCAGTAATCCGAACACAACACAGTGCTATATAAATTGGTGGATCAAGGCAGTACTTGGAGAAATCCAATTCAACTTCGATTTTTAAACTATAGGCTACTAAGCTAGACTAGTTGGTAGGCTGATAATCAGAATAGGCAGTGGTACGTTCTTTCTAAAGCTTGTTTAACGACAACTAACTACTAAAACGGTTTTGTTAACAATTGGCCATTTGAAAGAAAATCTTTCGAGAACAATGGTGGTAACCCATTTCAGTTGCAAACCAAAACTGACAACACAACAAGACTGGAGAATGTGTGATGAGTAGGTTCTACTAACCACAGTCTTGTTCATTCTTTTGACTCATGATTCCAGAACCGATTAGTATGCGCAAATGGCGACAGCGCCTCTGGTATCGTGATATCGGGGCTAGGTATGACTCGATGAGTGGTAAAGGTTCAACATGTGGTTTATTCAGAGATACAAGGTAAACGGACATGCACTCTGGAGATGGTTCATGAAGCATCTGTGGGACAAAGGAAATTCTATAGTATATATAGGTACGGAGGGCATGGTAAAGAAGTCACGCCTATAGGGTCTGTTTTTATCTCAGACAGTTAAACGGTCGTGGTATTGTTTTGACCACTTCTGTGTGAGCAGAACATAGTCAGAACTCTGATAACTGTTAGCTATAATACTGTGTCAGGTCCAATGAGGCTATAATGTTAGCTTTAAGACTGTGATGTCTAATGAGGTAATAGATGAAATTAGTTTACATCAAAAGCCATTTCCTGATAAGACGACCAGATGAGAAAAGTCATCAGAAGTGAGTGTAAGAACACCTTTTCACTGTTCAGTGACACCAAAGTGACGGACAGGCCTTTTCGATGACATCATCACATTACACTCTATGGTCTACATACCAAAACCAGACCAGCTCTCTTTACAATTCCAGAACAATCTCGACTGGATCTCACTGTGGATGAGCTCCAATGATTGACTTTTGCTCATACGTTTGATGATGCCATTAACCTGTTCTTCACAATCCAGCTTTGTCCTTTCATGTCTTATTTTATTCTCTGAAATATCCTTTGAAAAGAGCTGTTAAAATTCAACCCTGCCGCACGGGGAATCGGAGCGAGTGCTACTGAGCCAGGGTTCAAATTGCATCTAGGATATCTGATAGGCGTGAGACGGATAACGCTATGTGTTCCCTCGGGGAATGGTCACACGGGACAACATAGTCAAACACGCACTGTTTAATAATGGAGGTTGTTTCCGCTACAATCAAACCGGCATGGAGGAAAGCGATTCAAGGTCAACTAGAGCCCCCCCCCCCCAACCACCCTTTCCTGTCCTCCCCAGAGCTGATGGTCTGAATGCTTCAAGGTGACTGATAACACTGAATTATTCTCAATGAATCCCTCATATCAGTTCAAACTACAGAGCACCTCATTTTATTTTTGTTGTATCTGTCGCCCTTACTTCCTTCATATTGATATCCTGGGAACTCTGGGAGAAGGCTTATTTTAGAGCCCCTTGAGGTGATGGGATACCAAATACAGAGCCACACTATTGATACCCTCAAATTCTGAAAGAAGGAGGGAGAATTTAATCCTGCTTTTCCTGTGGTGCTATCTTCCACAGTTCTCAATAACAATGCAAATTGAGTTGCTTGTTGAACCGGGAGTTGTATTGGCAAACTTCAGGTTACTTTAGCCACGGTTTCAGCTAGCCAAGGTTGAATGGCTAACACGCTTGGGGGCCCTGGAGTTCAAATGAACCCAGTTACATTAGTGCAGTGATCCATCATGACGTTTTGGGTTCAGTTGTGTCCAGCCATGCCTCCCTCTGTGTCATAACAAGAGCTTAACCAGAAGGAATGTGAAGGGTCCTTCACCGGGCCTTGAACGGCCTTCTCAGCTCACAAAAACAGGCCTTGGATCGCATCAAATGACGTGGAAAAACCCAGTGAAAAAGGAATGCTTTAGAGTAGGTTCCTGTATATCTCAAAATGTAGTATCCTCTGTGTTTTCATTGTCTCTAGGTTAAAAAAACTAAAGTGGTTTGTTTTTTGTATTTATTCCAGTTCCTTGTAAATCAATGCATCCAGTTAATCTAAACCAGGGGATCTCAATGTATGACACAACCACTACTGACAACACTCAGAGTACCCCTTGATGGTGCACTGACTGTAGGCATTTCTTACAAGCAGTGGATTTAGATCACACTAAATCCACAATGTGATGTTGGATAGTTTAAGTGGATGGAGCATGGGCTCACCACAGAGGGAAATCTGAGCTACTACATGGATTAAATTGTTTGGGGGCGCTTGTACCTGCGATCTATCCAGTACTTGCCCATGTCCATAGGTGAGGATTGGAACGTTGGTTAACCTTTCATTTTAAGGTTTTCCCTTATTGCTTGAGGGCTCCTTCTTCAGCCTCAAACCTGGTTGTGTCCACCGGTAGATTACTTGTAGTCTGCTTACTACTATGTTTGCCGGGCAATGTGTGAATCATGCATTTTTTGATAAACTTTTGAAATGACCGTGGGATTCAAATGTAGTGGGGTTGTTGTATTTTTTATTTGTTCAGTATGAGCCTGTAAGCTATGTGTCAGTACATGTAAAGGAAGTGAAATGGCCTGGTCTTTCACGATCATATCTTTATTTGTCTAATTTTATCCCCAGGGTAAAAGTTATTTCCTAAACCTTTAAATCATTCACTTTTGGTATTTATCTAGAGCAGATCAAACTAGTCCTCCTGCATGACTGTTTCACAGCAGAACTGTTATTTTACCCACGTTTCACATTGCGGTAGTTGAAGTACGATAATGGGGTAAGAAAATCGTCTAGCGATGGCTAAACACATTTTCCTCTTTTTCAGCCCACAGGTTTCTTAAGAGACTGAGCCCAAGATGACAAAGAATTGTCAACTCGTGAACTACACCCGTTTAATCTGGTGTGGAGTGGGACTGGGTTAAAGGCGGCCTGACTGAGTCACCCGGTGTTTTAGCCAACTGCATGATGATGCAGAATATTTTAGTTGTACTTTGGTTTCAGATGAAAGGCATCAGAATCAGAGTTGCTTTTATTACATCTTAACGTACAAGTACGCATGATGTAACCGTGTTCACGCGCTATGCTGACTATGACTTCCCCTTATGGATCTCATCCTGTTTTCCAACATTTGTCGTCCGCTGACATAATCATCTGCTTCTTCTCCATGCCTCAACCCACTGCAGACCGACAGCTCTGGTGGTTGTGGTGGTGGTGGTGGCGGAAGACGCACAACAAACACGACACACATAACACACACAACACATGTTTAGCTATTTTGTATTTTTTCCCTTACAGTCAGAAAAGCTCTTGGCTATTTACAAATGTATTCACCGAGAGAAGTACAGCCATGATATGTGGTGCTCCTCCATGTACTGTATATACGTTTGTAAATGTAGGGTTAATATAAACAGATTTCTGCAAATTTCCCCCCTAGGTATATTTAAGTTATTTCACTCTCTTTGTATATTTATTTGTTTATTTTCCTTTGGTTCACCTTCTGTGGAAAATGCAAATCCCCCCCCCCCCCCCCCCCCCCCCCCGGTTCTCCCGGCTGTGTGCTCCGTCTGTGTTTTTTCCCAGCCAGGCCAATCAGCTGACAGCATTTGCCTACTCCCAAAGCAAATTTACGCAGCGCTGCAATAAGCAGACACTTCACAAGAGTAGGCTTGTCTTTGCCCAGGTCGTATACGTGCGAAAACACGTCAGTAAACAGTGTTCCCTCTTTCTTCTCCTCTTTTCTCCTTTCCTTCCCTGCTCTCTCTTTCTCTGTATTCCCTTTCTCCTCTTTTCTTTTCTCCTATTCTCTCTTCTCCTTTTCTCCTCCCTCCCTATTCCCTCTCTTATTCTCTCTCCCGTCACCTCTCTTATCACTTTCTTCTTTCAAACTGGACTTTACATCTGTTAAAGCAGCCTTTAATTCCCAGTGTTTTCTAGTTGTGTTGTTGGTTTTAAAATAAAAATTCACAGTCAGGTGGCAGCTAAAAAGGACTTTTGCAATAAGGTTATTTTAACAGAGAAAAAGAGAGAGAGGAAAGAGCCGGAGTGAGCGGGGATCTGTTAACAAGTGGTCTTGATAAATGCCTGGAATGGAAGGAATGAGTTTCCGAAGCAGACACCCTTCCTGGCAGCTCACTTGAACAATACTCGGGGCACATTCGGTTATCGTGACATCCAAAGCTAAGGTGCTGATAACTTGTTAGGTCAAGTTCCCTAGCGAACTGAGTCACAGTGTTTGTCATTATCTGATCCAATGCACTCTTTTCAGCAGCTGGTCCTTTTCTCCTCATTTAAATACCCCCGTGCTTAGTATTTACAGTTGTTATATTTATTATTTTCGGCTACACAATAATATCCCTGTGGATTGTTTTCACCTTTTGCATTTGTCAATACAGATTAGTAACAGCGCCAGTGCATCACAATGCAAACATGAGCTCACTGGCTTGTCTGTTAGAGTTCCCTGGCTCACTTATAGGATTCCTGCACCACATGTGGTTCTCAGGAAAACTGCAGCATGTAGGGAAAACATCAGCTGACTGTGGGGTATCTGCAGGGCTGTCGAATAACACATTTCAACCAGCATGTGTTGTTATCCCGGCTAGGGGACTTATCACATGCTCCCATCGTGGGACTCCCATCGTGGGATGACTTTTTACCACCCCTAGTCGTGTTTTCCATGACATGGATATTCAATGCACCATGTATGTATAGACCTAAAGATCATGTATTATGTGCAAACAATATGCATAACTGTATGAATGTGTCTTTGTGTATGTGCATGTTTCTTTGTTTCTTTGTTTGTGTCAATGGTTTTACAGCTCTCGGCCGTTTCATTGCCGTGGGAGTATTGCATATCTGATTGTGTTTCAGGAAGTAAACCGGCCCAGACATACCAGACTCCCTGATGGACCAGTTTGTTCCTCACTTTAGTTCACATGGTTTAGTTCAAGCCAACACATGCACGTTGATTCAGACACAAGCCCACGTGTCAAATATAAGGAAAAATATAATTAAAAAGGATGATCAAAATGACCATGAACTAATAAACAAGGCTATATGTGCAAATACAATCAAATGTAAATGAAAATGTTAAATGCAAATAAGGAAAATTCACACCTTGAACATGTGTATTTAGTATATTACGATATTAATAAATATGTATTCGTCATCCACAATACACATAATACTGATGATATTTAATCAAATGAAATGCAAAACGAACACAAGTAGTAATACATCTGTTCGAATAAATGTAGTAATAAGAGTACTAAAACTATCATCTTCAGCAGGGGTTTTCTCTGCAGTCTCGGGGGAACCAGGGGGGTGGTGCGCTACGGTTCAGTTAACCTCTGCTAGCTCAGCTGCTGAACTCTCAATTCAACAGGAAACTACCTAAATACCACTAAAAGTCAACAATCCCACTGCCTCCCCCACCCCCTCCAGCATTGGACTCAAATTGCAAGCACCAGGGCCATGCTCAAAACATTGTTATGGGAAATGGTGCAAGGAAATGTACACTAGAGTGTGATTCCCCTATCAGTGATATGCATCTATGTGGACGTCGCATTACAGTTGCACCTTTGAAATTGAGAGACATGTACGCCACGCGCCTCTGCAACCGTGTCGTGCTGACGTTGCATTGGTTGCGTGGACGTTGCGGACGCCTGGTTGTGTTGCTTACTTGCTGCTGTCGCCCAAGCATGTATAGGCCTTCAGCCAATTAGAGTATAGGACCAGTGGCCTGGGCCACTGTAGTCACCTAGGCTGAACAGGGGTCATGAATTGCAAAGTTATCCAGGTCTTCCGATTGCAATTTATGTTCTCTTACATAGCTCATGAGAACATGACAAGAAGAACATCTATGTTTTGCATAAATAAAAATAGAACGAGCCTACTGGTGCAAAAAACAAACATGCATATGCAATGGACACATGCCCCAAAGTATTTGGATTACAGAGCCATGAACATCCAGTTATGACCTCCAGGGCTTGGCTCTGTCAGAACATGTCATTAAAGGCGTAGGCATCCAGTTATTCCAAGAACAAGCCAAAGTGAAACAACTCAGCCATAAAGAAATATTCAAAGTGTTTGGGTGTATCAACAGGTTTGTGTTTGTTTAAATGACGCTCCCCTTCCACTTGAAGGCGAAGGTCAAATAAAATACTTTTGTATTAGCACCGAACTGTACTGTGCACCACTGATTGGCATTTAGATTTGGTACAGTGCAATGTGCACTGCAGTACTGCACAGTATCATATGCAGTTAGCTTACAGCATAGTATTGTACATTGCAGTTTGGTACAGTACAGTACCTTGGTCTTACTTGCTTGGCAGTTACATGACTAAGCTACAATTCAGAATGCTCTGCAGTAATGTAGACCTACACAGCATGATGCAGTTAGCTACAGTATTGTACAATGCAGTTTAGTACAGTGTCTAGGCCTTACTGTATTGACAGTAAGATAAGACACATATGTATGTGGTGCAGCACTGTGCAGTATATGCATCTAGCTACTGGTATTGGAGAATGCAGTTGGCTACATCACATCACGCGGCCTCTATTTAAGTAGCATTACAGAGAACCCTTTGAGGTGTATTTGTAGCCCAGTGCTGGCTGAGACTATCCCTTAAATGGACTAGCGGATGTTTGTAGACCATATTTAGAAGCTGAGTGGGAACACACAGGGTGTGCATGTACGCATTTTGTGCATGAGTAAACATCATAAATGAGTGTAAAGTCCACACTGAGGCCTAGCCCTAGCAGTTATATATCCACTTTATAGAGCTCTATAGTTATACATCCTATTTTATTGGTCATTATCTTGGGCACAGCAGCACTAAACCTGGTCACAAATTAAGTGCTCGTCATCGGAAGTGACTGGTCAAGGCTGCATGTGGAGTGAGTCGTAAAAAGGTTGAAATAGTTATTAGTGAATAGTAATATTCTAGTTGATATTTCAGTGATGCTTTATAAAACAAATGGAGATATATACTAGGGACACTGTGCTGCATATTGGCAAAGTGTTTCCAAGATAGGCTTCTAGTGTTTTACAATGTATTTTTTGTATGGGCGGTCATGCCGTAATGGAAAGGACAACAGGAGTCTGATAGGAAAGTGGTTAGAATCAAACATGGGTTAAAACGTGCAATATGACATAAACCAATGGCAACAATGACTTAAAGCCCCAGCCCCTCCTGTTTCCGCTTCAGACCATGACAGCCCATTTCTTAGATACTTAGCAGCCTGCAATTGTTTAACTTGAGTCAGGGGCTGAAAACTTGGCTTTGCCAGCACCTGAGAAGGTATGCTTCCTGAAGCTGGCATTTTAAATTCCACCCTGTGGGTGGGGGGGTAATCTAAAATGCCACGTACCTGGTAACGATACGTAATAGTGATATTTATCAAATCGGAAACTGGCCTAATATGTATCTGTGCATAAGTTCACACAGGAAATGACCATACCATGACACCTCGGGGAAAGATTGCAGAGACTTGAGTGAAACATTGTCATCATATTTTCTTTTGTCTTTTATTCTTAATTTGCGTGGTATTTTCAAAATTTTACAACTTCTACAATCATGAGCAACTGTTACAACTGCTGCTATTCAAGGACTGTGCAATAATGGGTCACCAAGTGCAATAACCACCTTCACGGGTGAAGGGACACCCACACATTTTCACTCTAGCATATATGTTATTGTTGTATATATATATATATATATATATATATATATATATATATATATATCCCGATATTTTATATCATAATATATGCCAGGGTGTGGCCTTTCCTTTGCTATCATGGTAAGATTACCATTTTGAAGATTACAATGACCACATATTTGGTGGTCACAGTGGCTGCTTGGTCATGTTTCTCGTGATCTCCAGCAGGATATATTGTTATTTCTTACACCCATTTCAAATTATAGCTACATAATGGTAACAAGACATCAAACTGCTCTTTCTTATTCTTTACTTATGAAGAATCCCCAGGGACAAGTAAAACACATTGAGAAATATAGGCAAACAACACTTTATCAATAAACAATGCACAGTTTAACACCTTTACAAAATGTTTGACTCGACCTTTTAACAAAACATTCCACATTCACTTCTTTTATTTTGTTTAGAAACAATGTTTATCAGGCTCCCTTGAAAATTTTGAACTTGAGCCTTTTCTGAAAATGTTCCTCACTCATAGGTGCTTGTTTGGGAACAACAGCATGTTTGCGTGTGAACCCTTCAGTCTATTCCGTTTTTATATTTCTATCGCGGGGAATGTCAAGTGTTGTTCTCAGTGGCTCACGTGTTCAAGTACGTCGCAGACCCATAGTACGCCCATGACTGTGACAGGCGGAAGGAGAAATAGTTCCTATCACCGGGGATTTTCCTGGTGATAGCGTAGCTACTTTCTGTTGTGTTCCTTTGATGATAAAATATAAATTTCCCCCCAAATTAATGAGTTGGGATATCGATATTTTTATATGAGAATCAATCCTAGAACAGGAAATGATCCACATCACTAGGAAACCGCAAGACGTCACGTATGTCAAGGTTGTCTGCCAAAGCAAAATGGATGACATTCGTTATTTTCTCTGTGGAAAATGCAACATTTTAAGATTGTTTAGGCATTAAAATGAGATAAATTTGCATTTTATTTTCAGTCAGTGAATGTATACGATGTTATTTAATGCAACGTTTTCTATCGTTGCCGTGGTGATTCTGATGAACGCTGCTATCCATGAAACCATGCACCTTGCATGTTGTTTGAATCAACGACTGCGTTGTGTAGTCATCTGAGATGTTGTGTTACTTGATGTAACTGATGATGTTATTTCAAATACAATTTTCGAGTGACACAGGGATTACATTTGTTCTTCTTTGGGACTGATTAGGACGACGTGTTTTTGTGGGCACAACGGAAGTTAATGTTCGCTCTGCTTCCCCTTAAATAAATCCATTCCGAAGGTTCCTTTTATAAATACATGTTGTTTAACAAGATAACCATGACACATTAATACCTCTGTAAGATGATGTTCTTCCGATAAAAACTTAGATTTCCGAGTGACCCATGAATTACACTTATTCTTCTTTGGGATGGACTACGCCGAATATGTTTTTGTGGGCCAACTCGGAAGTTTATGTTGGAGATCACGCTGCAAATCTATAGGCCATTAAAACAAATAACGTCTTAGAAATATCGCATTAACACGACCGAACACGTTGAGTTTGGTTGTGTTAACGTAATATTGTACGCGTTAACACAAGAATTTACACGTTGTACGTGCATTTTCTGGTTGTGGTTATTGTGTGTCAACACGACCAAAGGACGATATTCGCTCTAATGGCCTTACATACTAATCACGCAGTTGAGAATTCGACTTGTCTATGGCAAGCCCTTTTAACATTTAATCAGTTGGGGTGACTAGTAGCGACTTAGTTTCCAATAATGGAAATGACATTTCGACATGTCAAAATGTCCTTTTGACTAGTTAAAATTTTAATTTAAGATATCTGTAAGACAAATTTGGCATGTTACAAATATATTTTCACATGTAGAAATTACATTTCGACTAGTCGAAACTGATTTGCAGATATCTTTAATTTAATTATAGATATCAGTAATTCATTTTTCACTTGTAACAATAACAATTACAGATATCTACAATTGAATTTGTTATTATTATGTCGACTTGGAATTATGACAAGTCAAAATTGAATTATAGATATCTGTAATTGAGTTTGAATAGAAATCAATGGTAAAAGTTTACTAGTTGTAATTAAGTTACAGATATCTACAATTGACATTTCCACTAGTAAGAAATTAATTGTTGATATCAAGAATGAACATTTTGACCAGTGAGAAATTAATTGTAGATATCTTTAATTAGAATTGCTACTAGTCAAAATTACATTATGGATATGTTGGCTTGGAATTATAACTAGTCAAAAAGGAATTGTTGATATCTACAATTGCTATTACCGCTACTGATTAAATGTTAAAAGGGCTTGCCATAGTGTGTCAACTGACGTGTGTCTGACACAAGAACACACACAATTAATTCATGGTATAGGCTATATTGTAAAATTTGAGACACATATTTGTTTGAGGGACAAGTCAACACCTATCACATAATTATGTGAACGAACAAATAACGAATCAAGCAGTTGAGAACTCCACTCTGCGCACATGCCGATGTGTGTCCGACACAACAAAAATATTTATTTTAGACTACTTAGTTATATATTATAGTTTCGTAAAATTTGATGGATTAGTTTAGAAGACATTTAATATATTTGCGCAATTATATCTGCGATTAATTCAGTTTGACGTTCAATATTCCCCCTTTTTTACTTCCTTATCTCAATATCTCCTTGAGAACCGATTGATTTTAGATGAGTCTTGTTAACACATTGGACAATGTTTCGTACATATTTCCCCTATTGCCACATGATGTCCTTGATGTTAGGAAGAAAACACATTGAATATAAGTATCTAATAGTGTGAAATATTGTCCAATGTGTTAACAAGACTAATCTGAAATCATGTCTTGAGAACAAAATGTATCTGAAAGAAATCTGTCAATTTTCAACAAGCTATTTTGTTTTGTTATATGTTTATAGTTATAGAAACTAACAAATTATAACGAATCAAGCTGTTGATAACTCTAACTATACTATGTGTGCATGGCGATGCTTCAGACGTTTTCAACATACCATGGGTGCCAGGGTGCTTCTTGCCACCCATATGGAATATTTCAATCATGGCTACAATTTACATTTTGGAGTAATCACATATAGAGAACAGGAACACCTTTGTAATTAAAAATGAAGCATACCTTCTTTAATTATAGGCAACAAGATGCTATGTCTTTGTTTCCTTAGTTAACAGGAAGTTGGTTTCTTGCCCACATGCCATGCATTTTATTTATACATTTAATTATAGTTGTATACGTTTGTATGTGTTTTCAAAAGTTTGCAAGAAGTCTTTTTCGTCTCCCCTGCAGCCTTAGAAGCAAATTGTTTGACTAATCTATATATGTCACTGTGTGTTTTAATGACTTTAGCAGCTTGCTACTGTTTAACTTGAGTCAGGTGCTGAAAACTTGGCTTTGCTAACACCTAAAAAAAATATGCTTCCTGTAGCTGACATTGTAAATTCCACCCTGTGGGTGGGAGGTAATCTAAAATGCCATGTACCTGGTAACCATATGTAATGGTTGTCATTATCAAATTGGAAACTGACTTAATATGTGTCTGTGCATAAGTTCACACAGGAAACCATACCATGACACCTCGGGGAACGGTTGCAGTTGTCTTGAGTGAAACATTGTTGTCAAATGCAGTTTTGTTTTTCATACCAATGAAACCATTAGGATTGACATGTTGGAGATCTGTACTGTATGGCTAGAAACTTTATATTGTCTGCACTGCAATTACATAGACATGCTTTGCATGGCGTTCAGTACAACTAATGAGTGTTTCTGTTGGCTTTGCAGGTGAAATTACTCATCTAAAAGAGCTACATGCCTCCTGGCCATCGCAGGCAGGATATAACTGACCGTGTTCTGTCACAGAGACAAGGCTGGCCCAGGTAAAGGGCAGCACTCACCTGGAGTCTTGAAGAACACCATCTGTCCAGCCCTTATGCAGCTTTAGGGTTGCTTTAATGCTGAAACCATTCATCTGACTTTGGATACAAGTCTGATATTGTATGTTTATTTTGCTTAAATATTCCCCCAATGAAATGATCAAACATGACTTGCTTTTCTCCTGCTTTTCTCTTCTGTCTTGTGTTTGGACTAGACTGCCATTGTCATCCCACAGCACATTAAAACATGCCATGTATTCATCCTGTGGCTTCAGACAGAACCATACATCCAGTGATTGGTTCAAAAATGTGCTTTTATTTTTATTTTTATTGTGTTTAGCAAGACGGAGAAAGTTGGCAAACTCCTGAACATGTACACATATGGTTTAGGAAAGAAATATATGAAATGATTTGGAAGATCATGTTCAAGGAAAGACTTCTACAACCACTCTACAAAGATTCTAGAAGGGTTCCCCATCCAACTAACCAATATGGCTGCTAGTCAATGTTTTTGTTGAAAACAATGGAAGTGTACTTCACGTTGACCTCACATCTACCTCTAGCTAAGTCATTCCTGTCTTTGTTCCAGATGTTTGGTAGCTATTTAGTCTGAAAAATCGTCCAATGTCTCCTTGCTTCAGATTCAGACAATAATAGGTTCTTATTGGTTAAATGCTTATTTGCCTGTGACCAACAAGAACAACTCTAAATTGCTTTGTTCTCAATGATCTTACTCTATTAAATATCATATTTTTAGCATTCTACCAGGATCCAGTATTCAATTTTAACCAATCAGCAACAAAGCCTGACTTCACCCCTCTGTGAAATGATCTGCTTTCATGTTTGGCCAATACCTTGGGTCTAATTAAAAATCCCAGTGTATTTGTATATCCTTGCTTCATACAGAGAGACATGCAACAGAACCACATTGATGAAAACAATGATTCTATATGATGTCATCTTGCTAAATATAAACCACCACATTATCCATAATCAATAGGAGTAAGCTATGTGATCTATAATCTATATTACTTTCAGTAATGAAGGTGATTCAGCTGCTACATTAATTGTGTGAGCAAATTGAGACTTGATACTTGAACTGTGTTCTTATAATACTTTATACTTTTTATTTTGTATAATAACCACGCTGATACCGGTACGTGTTGGGAGTTTGTTTGCACTAATAAATGTAATTATAAAGTGAGATTTGCTCCTGTTTATTTGATGAGGCAATAACATGGCCTGATTAATTCATATGCATAATAGTATCTCATATTGTACTTATGTTTTTCTAAACTGGATTATGTGTGTTGTCTACTTTGAAATTCCTATTGTCCACACATTATTTGTTCCTGCCAGTGTTTCTTTACACATGCAAATAAGGCTGTCCCTTCTGTTTAGTATTTCTAGTTTGATGAAGGGAAATACATCAATATAAATAGTAAATGCTTTAAATCCCTGTGCCACATCGCTTCATGAAACACCTTTTTTTTAATCTTAAAAGCTTTCAAAAGAGCCAAGAGACTGTGGGAGGCGAGCTGACACCATAAAGACGTTTCTCCTGTTGCGTCAACCAAGCATGGCACCTCAGGCCCTAACTGATCCCCAGAGACACTGTTTATACATTTAGCACATAGCAGTCTCAGTATGTATAGGAGAAGCATGTGTTTAAAAAAGATGCTGTTGCATCACAATCTGAAAACACTGTCAATCTATAAGACTGTGCATCACTTAAAATAACTGACCTAAATTGTTGTGTCAATAAGTGTTGATCTCACACAACTATGTGTGTGTTTACGCAAGCCTTAATCCACTGTCTATGACTGTAGTTGTCTTGCACTCTAAACAGCAATCGGGACAAAATGGTGCTCATTTTCTGGATCTCTAAATACTGAGTAAAGCACATTTAGAGTTTCCCAAGTTAAAAAATAACCTACAAAAAACCTAATTTCAACCAAAGAGAAACGTATTCCTATAGCATTTAAAACTTGTCCACACTAAACATGTCAGGGTTAGGAGTCTGGATGAAAGGATTCCTATCTGCCACCTCATCATGGAGCTGGATGTCACCCAGAGCAAACATGTTGTTTGTTGTTGATGTTGTGCTGCTGAATCACGAGAATAAACAGCCTCTCCAGGCGCTTTGTGGAACACAGTGTTCCAGAGCTTAAAGGAGGCCAGGAGAAGGTTTTACATTGGGGCTGGGGCTCTCATAGCAGCGTGCCTGGACATGAAGAGGAGAGGACAAGAAGCCTTACATAAGATGTGGATGTAATGGCACCAGACATGACTGAGTTCTGAAATAACCGGGTTGCCTCAGCTGATGCTGGGGTCAGCTGTCGGCCTGTGTCACCAGCCAACCGCTTTGTGATTAAGGGATCAAACTCAAATGTTCCCTGCATCCTGGAAATCTCATGCTGTGTGTTAGTACAGGATCAGCTGTGTGTCTGTGTGTTTATGTGTGTGTGTGTGTGTGTGTGTGTGTGTGTGTTTGTGTGGACCCGACATACACGCATAGCCAGACAATAAACACAAAGAAATGCAGAGCCAATACTTTTATAAGTTAATTTAACAAAGCTCAATCGTTAAATATAAAGAGTCATGCCAAACTGTCAAACTTTCCTGAATAGCATTCATTTAAGAGTTGAACAGCACAAAGGTTTCCAAGGACACGAGAGGTCTTGTTTATATTGCACGGGAGGCAAGAGAAATGTACTGGGTGGATCCTGTTAAAAAAAAGGGACATAACAGCATAATCTGAACCAGATTCACATACACGTCTAAAAGACTACCTTCAGAGTGCTTCAAAGTACAATCAATTGTATTTGTTTTTCAACAGTACAAAAACACAGTCATTCAAAATCCTTGTTCCTCTTCAAAACACTACATTGCAAGTCAAAACAAAAGATGAAAAACAATGGCAGTTCTTCTTAATAGATTCTGAGGAATGTATGCAAGGTGACGTGATAGATGACGTGGACGTCAGATACAGACGAGACGGATACATCATGTGATGACGTAGATCAGGACATGGTGTTCCTTTTGGATCAATCATGTGAGATCAATTCAAAAATCGATTTCTCAGAAAAGAGGATGCTTTGTTTAAATATATGTTTGAGAAACAGAAAAACTTGTTATATGTAGGTCGTAGGTGATGTGTGTCTTTATTCTCTCTCCCTTCCAGCAGTTAGAATCTTTCTAGTGAGACTTTCTAGCGAGTATTTTCTTTTCTTTCCTCTCCAGCTTTATTTTAACTCTTTGGCTACCATCTGTTCTTCAGACACATTTGATCCCGTTGTTTTTGTTTGTTTCACCACACAGGGTTGTATCTAATCTTTTGTATTATTCGGTCTAACTTTGATGTCGTGCCCATCTCGCCCCTAGGACTCAATCATGTATTCATCATCATGTTATGTCTTTCATTTTTGATTCACAATGCAGACTCTCCCGGGAAAGATACCCCCCAGCATCAAATCAACACTTTCTCTTCAAGAGGACGGTTGATCACTACTGTGGTCTGGAACCCCACTTCTTTTTAAAAAGTTTCCAGTCAGGTGCACAAACCCTTTCTCTTTCATTTTTAGTAACAACACTTTGTTTTTAATACATTAATCAGCTCCAATGCTGACAGTTTCTGCGGTTTGGGAATTCTGAAAAGTTTTGTAGATCTGCTGTAACTTGATCTCTAATGTGACTCAGAGGCCCATTCATGGTAGGTGGCATTAAAAAATGTGATCTCCAATTTGAATGACCGAAAGGTCGCTTGTCATGTGACCATTCGCTGGTCCAGCGCATTTATAGTGAGCATTGTGCATTTTATGAATGTATCAATGAATGTATGTGATTCTTAGTTAATGCTCTATCGTTGCTATGGGGGTTGTTATGGAAGCTACTACCACTGAAACCACGTAGCTTGCATGTTGTTTGCAAGCTACGTGGAATCTCTAGCTTGCAGGTCTCTAGCTTGCTCTTAAGTGTCCTGGACCCCTAAGTCACCTGTTAATTGCATCACTTTCTGTAGGTCTATGACCCCCATGTTGATCATTTTAGTCTGAGTCTTTTGAAAATCTTTTTTGTCTGCCCTTTACCGCTTTTTTACTGCCCTTTAATGCGTGATTCGTGCTTCAAAAGTCTTTAATTCATTTAAACAAAATGTATATATAAAATTAACTTTTGGAATGGAGTTTTTGCTGAGGCAATGGTGAACACAAACAGCTCACATAACTATACAACGCAAAGACAATGATTCAAACAACTTGCAAGCTACGTGGTTTCAGGGGTATCAGCTTCCATGGCAACCGCTATAGCAAAGATCGAAAACTTAATAACTTACATACCTCATCATGTACAATCACTGAACACTGAACAAATACTAGGAAAATAAAATGCACATTCTTGCTAGAAATGTTTTTAAAATGCATTTTAATGTTGAAACTATCTTAAAATATTGCCTTTTCCATTGACAATTAAACAAATGTCATCCATTTAGTTTTCTCAGACAGATACTCAACATACGTGATGTATTGTTGGTTTCTTTGACAAGCCAATAGGGGACACGGACCACCAAATGCTCATAATGGTAGTTTTGGAGAACAGGCAGCAAGGGGTCTGTTGGTCTTCCCCTCCCCCAAGGCTGCGTGTGTGGCATGCGGCTTGGATGCCCGCCCGGTGACTATTCTCTCTGGAAGAACAAGGACCCCCAGTCTGGCTTGTTTTCCACATTCCACAGCCCTGACATCAGCCCGTCCTGAGGAAAGACCGCCCTCCAGCCCCCTCCCCACCACCACCAGGGCTGTGTGCGGGAAGAGGCCCCCCACCACACCTCCTTGACCCTCCACAGTCTGGCTGGCGGTCCCTGACAGGCAAAAAATAAATAATGCGTTGAACGCAGAGAGGGCATCTCGACAATACAATCAACGGGATGCTTTACATACCACATGTTGTTTTGCAGTATAAATTAGGACGCCAACGCTCTGGGTACCCTAAGAGGGATTATCCTCCCAGCCCCCTAGACCCTCCCACCACCACCACCCACAACCATAGACAGCCCATATGGAAATCTAGGTCACCATATTTAATGTAAGCACGTATCTTACGCGTTTGGGGCAAAACAAAAATATGAATAGCGCGTCGTAGCAACCGTAGTGTGTTAGTCTCATTGTGGTACCTATTGTCCTAGGGCAGAGCCGCGGTGAAGTACGGCTGTGACTCAACGGCCTGGCTCCAGGCCTGGTCTAGGAGATCACGTTTCCATAGGCAGGGTGGTGCGGGGGCGTAGAAGCGTGGGAGGAGACATCAAACGCAGAGGGGAAATTTGAGCCTCCACCCCCCTCCCTCTATCTTTCTCTCTTTCGCTCTCTCATACAAAGCAGACTGTGAGGGTCAGAGACAAAGGAAATGCGATCGTAGTTATGTGACCGCAAAGGCCACGGCCACACATGCTTCTCTCCCCACCAGCTCCACCCCCCCTTCTCTCCCTGTCTGGCTCCATTCAGCTTTCTGTCCATTCAGCTTAATGTGGCAGGGGGGGAACTCAGGCGCTCGGAAACCAATGAAGTCCCCAACGGTTCCCTATAGTGGTGCACAGTTCCTCTAAGTGACATCACCTGCTGTGTGTGTTTGTGTTCATCGTTTTTCTTGATTAATTTACAGGGTATTTCACGACTTCGCGCAGATGAGTTTTGGTCCGAAATAGATGTTCACAAAATGGCTTCCTGTATATCCTACTCTGTTTACATATCTACACCCACACACACAAACACACACACACACACACACACACAAACAGACACACGCACAGACACATACTGTACATACAGACAGACACATGTGTGTGGGTGTGGGTGTATGTTTGTAAATATAGTACTGATGCATCACCATTTTAACAAATACCAGGGTGAAATACCAATTTAACAAATTGATCAGTGCCTTGTCACACGCAGGTAGAAACCTGAGAGAGGACAGGCCTAGGGAGAGGCATCATAAGGTATTCACATCATCAACCAAGTTGTCTCAACATGCTTCAATGTTAAGTCACCTGCTTAGGTCACTTCATGCATGTTTAGTTTTCATTCCCCTGCATTTCCACTGGGGGTTGCTGTCCTTGGTGTCGAAAGTTGTGGTGGTGGGCTTTGCATGAATGAATACCTTTAAACATGTTAAAAGCTATAAATATTTTAAAAGGCCACAGGAAACTGCTCCAACTGTCTGCAAAGGCTGGCCTGCAAGCGTGTGGAGTTACGCCTTGTTTCCTGTTTCGTTAAGGAGATATTCTACCGAAGATCAAAATTATTTGCGCAAGTAGACAAAGCTTTCAGATGGGGATTTTAATAAGTGTATTTCTACCCTGGCCCGTCTACACGATGTTGATTTGAAACCCTTACACACACTTTTCTTTACTGTAAATTCGTGCTGGTCGAGGTTTTGCTCGCCAATTGCACGCTTACAGATCCTTGCTTTGCGCAATGATTGGTCAAAACAAATATGAAAGAAAGAGAACGCCCGGTTGACCAAGATTTGAGCTCGCCTGCCGTTAGACTTTTGATTAGTAATCTAGTTTCTGATTTGTGAGATTACCCCTTACTACAAAGACTAGGCCATTTAGCAAGAATTTGTGCCATCTGGCGAAGAGATTAATGCAACCATGTGATTGGCCACGGTAGTCACAATTTGTTATAAACATACACATTTGAGGAAGCAATGAGAAAGAAATTGTCATGTGTATACTGAAGTTAATTTGACCAGGGAAGAGATCCAGCTGTCCAATAAAATTGTATTCAGTTTTGTGTGAAACTGCTCAGTGCACTACATTTCCCACTCCGACAATATACATCACTAACACCAACATGTATCTTACCTGATCTGAGCAGCTACTGGCACTTTTATCAGCCCGTCAGTGAAAGAACAAGTAAGAACCGTTGCTCATGTGACTACATCCTGGTACGAAACTCAAAGGCAACGCGTTAACGTCAGCTTCAGCGGCCCTGGATAGCTTGTGGAGAGAGAACGTTGTGTAGTCACTTACACGACTTTTGTGTGTGCAGTCTTTCTAATTATGTTTGTAGTTAAGTCTTACGGTCCTTATACATTGAACGCGATTATCCATTGCGATATTTTTTTCCCACGACAATAAAATAATTACATATCATGGAGCTCAATGACACCGTGCACACACGACACGATTTCAGATTTGCGAAAAAGTGACATTAACTTTATTCGCTTCGAGGCCGATCTTTTACGGCTCTAGCCAGCGAATAAAGCTGTTTAACTAATCACAATCGGGAGCTTTGTTATAGTCACCATGGCCAATGTTGAAGGACATGGTGGAAGTATCAGCCTATTTATGTTTCTCAATACGCAGTACTCTTATTGCATCCATAGTAGTAAACTACATTTATAAACCTATAATTATCACCATCTGTTATATGTATTGATCATTAATCTAGATAGCAGTCAGCACTATAAGCCAATATTTACTTGCCCTGCGGTACGTGAGGTTGCTCTTGATAACATGAAGGTGTGCGGTTGAATCCCGCGGATTCGTTTTGGATACCAACTTTCTCCAAAAGGGCGGTAGCCAACTTTTAGTGATCGAACAGGGAAACAAACTCAAAAACGAATGTCTCCGCAACATGCATGTATTAAAGAATGCACACCCATTTAATCATAATCCCCCTCATCCGCGAACTGCCATTCACTACACTAATGTCCATTTGGATTGGTAAAGTAAAACTCCAGTATAATTGAATCCTCTAAATACATTGAATATTTTGGTGAAAGGACGGAGCATAAGCTCATTTTAAGGCTATGAACGTTGAATAGTCCATCTGTCATTTTCGCGGGGACGATTATTTTTAGAAAAATTCGCGTTACGGCTGATTTTCGTATTTCTGCATATTTTATTCGCTACACGTCTGGTCTTTTTACACCAGACGTGTAGCGAATACAAATGTGAAATTGCATCGTGTGTGTCCCATTCAGCTCCATGATTTGTATATTTATTTTTGGACGTGGAAAGAAATCACAACAAATAACCGAGTTCAACGTAAAATGACCTTTATACTTATACAAAAAAAAAAAAGAGAATACTTTCTTGACATGCACAATTATCTTTTAAATTGACAAACATACATTTCAAACGGGATCAACCTTTTATGTCCCTCGTCATTGACTACCATACATAAATTCACAACAGCTCCAGTTTTCTGCGTAGGTCACGGTGCACGATCGTAAACGGTTTACAGCGAAGCCAGACATGTTAAGTGATGCAAAGTTCGGATCTTTTTTCGGAAATTGATTTTCGGATCTCGTTCATTCAAATGAACTAATTTTATATAGAAATAATGTTTCTATATAATGTCATATACGGTAATCTAATCTACGATAATCTACAGTAATCTAATCTACGGCAATCTAATGTCATGTACGGTAATCTAATGCGTACCGGATCGCACAAAATATTAGTTATTTTTTAACGAGTCGTTTATGAAATACACATTACTGGACAGGTTACACCTGTAACTGCCCGAATTGCGGAATTTTGGACGCCCGAATAATGTCCGCCAGTGAGTTTACCTGACCGGGTTCATAAATAACACATCACTAGTTTAAATATCTTTAATGCATGTTAATGACGATATTCACGTCATATGCTACATTATATATAGTTTTAAATCTGCTATTGAACAGTTGATGTATTACACCATATCCCATCATTATACGAGCAAACGTAATTGTACGTCGTTTTACGTAAGGGACCTGGAAATCCGACTATTAGATTGTTTTGCTGGTTTATCAGGTTGACCTTTACAACAAACTATAATTATCCAGACCTGATTACTACTGGATGTTATTGATAATCCTCCCAGACACTCCTCATTCCATATTCAATCTTATCTGTAGAGGTGCGTTGACACAGTTTAACCCGTTGTGTTTTTCACTCAACAGAACTGTATTTGAATTAGTATAATCTGAATCGAACTTGTAGCTTTTTAATAAACATTCTGTAAATTGGCATACATTAGGTAAATAACACAAACACAAACACGTGATTATAGCCACACCTTGAGCTCATGATTTGTGTTTAATCGTGAATAATGTGTGCCTACGCCTTAGTGTTAACCAATTGTCTGTACATGTAGCATATCAAGGTACACAAAGACATAGCTGAAGCAATAATAGCACAACCGATTGCACTGTGTGAGTTAGGACATTTGGTTCCATGCCCAGTGTTGGGCGGCAGCTATGGGAAAGAGCCGAATGCTGGCATAGGAATCGAAACAACAAAGAACCGGACTTGTGTGTTTGCTCCAAAACAAACCAATGTTCTCCTCCCGTGATAGGATATTCTGTACACAAACAAGAAGCGGGGTTTAATTCTTTTGTAGACAAAGGTCTTTTGTATGCCCAGTCCTTCTAGAGTAGGCTATCCGAAACAGCGACCCCCGGTGTTGTGTAATAAAATAAGTGAAGTAGGTAATAGCCTAAGCGCTCAAAGGTTATTTCCCCATTCTATATCCCGTTTGCGTTTCGGGTTCCTTTTCGGGGGGCTACTAGAGGCACCAAGTGAAAGTAGATCAGTGACGATTACTAAGTCGGCCTAGGTACGCCTACGCTTCTCCTTTAGCAATTTGGAAATTTTGGTATGTTTGTCACATAGAGCCAGGTAGTGTTTCTCCACTGGGCGTGGGTATTTGAATGTGTTTTGATTTGAATCGAAAGGGGAGCGCATGCCTTTTCTCACGTCCTCCTTCTCTTTCGTTTCTCATGTAGTTGAAGCCACGCCCACAGACAAAACACTTCCTGTTCTGGTCAACCGATGTAGTTTCAAAACTATACCGTCGTTACGTGAAATTTAGTCATTTTATGACATTATTTTGTCCCATGAAAACAAGCTACAGAAAATAACAATAACAAAATTAACTACATATTGATACCCCTTATGAGTAAACGGAGTCTCTAGGCTATGAGTTAAACATTTGAGACATGCTAGGCGATACCATCAACAGAATGTAGTCAGGCTGCATTCACGTATTTTTAAGGTGATTAACGACGTTCAAATTTAAGCAATGTTCGTTGTGAAATGGCACAGGAACAAACAAAACATCCATTGGCTTACATAATATAGGTGAAAAGTGATAAATTCCATCTCAGCGAATAAACATGTAGGCCTATAGGGCAAGGTTAACAGTTTATTATATTCTACTTATATGTCTAAGGCTATAAATTGCAAGTAGGACCAGGCCAATCCTCTTTACCTTTATAGTTAGAAGATGTATAAACAGAAACCAGATGGAAAGACACATTTAGACGTATTTAATTATAACATATTTTTGACTATATAGAACTTATATCAATACCAGTTTTAAAACAATGTAAATTAGTCCTTAAATGTACATCCCTCCATTGTCCCAAGAACGAAAACATGGTGAATGTAATATTGCATACAGGTCTGTTGTGATATAGGCCTATTATTTAATTCATACACGAATTTTAGAAATGTGCCTAACTCTGAAATCATAGGAAACAGAGTTTGCAACCTGAACGCAACAATTTCATAAGACGTACAGAGCTCTAATACTTTATTATTCATGTCTACATGTTGCCATCTTGTGGTAGAAAATAAAGACTCACCCAGGTTGGAAATTTAATTTGTAAAATAGGATTGATCAAAACAAACTATAAAACAAGCGCTATCGAACAACGTAAGGGGCTTTTCATAGAAAAATACATTATGTGAGTCTATGAGCCAAGTGAAGTGTATTGCAATTGGTGTTTAGACTCCCAGCCTGCGTCAGTTACAAGGAACAGCGGGCCCCCATAGTCAAAATTCAACGTAAGTTACTCTGGATAAAAGGGTCTGGTGACTAAATTAAATTATTGATAAGTTATATTTATAACCGATTATAATAATTAATAAATAATTATTAGTGAATATCTTTTGGCTAATGATGATCAACTGACTAATAATGCCCATCACTGTTCTTTGCAATTAAGACATGTGTACAGGTCCGCAAATGTCATAGTAAGTAGGTGATAATTAGCAAGTAACGCATTGGAAATGTCTTTGAAATTACCAAATCACATGAATTTGTTGCATATGGTCACTTGTTTTGCAATAGTTCCCTCTATTTGGATTGGAATCGCCTCAAAACACTTTTATAATATTCCTACTTGCATACTCATTGTTTAGTCCATATCACCTTTACCTTTTTATTGTGAGCTAGATTGTAATATGTGGTGTGAATATGCAAGAAGGATGGGGATATTATTGAGAAGTGTTTTGAGGCCAATCCAATACAAATTGAGGGAGCTTTTGAAAAACAAGAGACCATAAGTACCATATTCACACCACATATTACACATGGATGCAATATAAATATGCCCCATTCAGGGTTCCCAATCAAGTTCTAGATTCTTTCCAAACATTTGTAGTCTAGTCAAGCCAATAATTGCAATGTGCTTTGCTTAATGGTGTACTATGCCTGCGGTGGTAAATCATACTTTATTTCTTTATTATGGTCTTATGGCTCCTCGAAAAGAACAACTGACCCCAGCCTGACACTTTGTTTTTCGATAGAGGACCAGGCTTTTTAGATCAGGTAGAAACTAGTACAATCTCAGTTGATCCAGTTTGTTTGCTTGCTTTGATAGCTGCAGCATGATGGGTTTGTGTGTTGATTTAAATTTAATGGTAAATCATAAAACACAAATCCAAAACAAACTTTCTGACCCGGAACAGAAATGTCAAATTTCAAAGAACATAATGGCTTTGGCATTGTTGTCGGAGAAGCCATTATTTAGACTAAGCATGTTTCCTAAATCTCTGATGAAATATCAGGTCATTTTATGATTTAATACAGTACAATTGTTGCGTACGCTACCTTTAATTGATAACATTTTTACTTAAAGGTGAAATGTGTACAATTTAGTGACATCTAGCAGAAATGTTGTATTGTATGTTATAATTAGTGTATGATCCACTGAAAATTAGGAGTGAGTCCTCTGCCACGGAGCCTGTCATGTTGCATCGCCATGTTTCTACAGTAGCCCGGAAGTAATGGCTCTAGATTAAAAATAATCATTTTGGGAAGGATGAGTGTTATCCCCATGGCTACGACCCATTTGTGATACTTTTTCAGTACTGTCATTGTGTAGGAGCGTTATAATGACCATTGTCCAAAATTGTAATAGATACTATTATTTATTATACTATTTGTCCCAGAAACCTGACCCTTTCTCGGACGCGGTCATCAAAATCAACCGCTGGCCAGACGGAGCTCCACACATCCACACAAACTCTGGTTTTATATATACATGTCAGAGAAGCTTAACCCACTCTCGGACACAGCAATCAACATCAGCCACTGGCCAGACGGAGCTCCACACATCCACACACACCGTGGCCTTTTACTATAAGTGTCCAAGAAACGTCAGCCTCTCTTGGACGCTGCTCAGACATTTTACCAAAATATTGAATGTATTGGGAGGATTCAATTATAATGGAGATTCACACACTTTTGTGTGTAAAATAGTGTTGTGAATGGCAGTTTGCTACACTGTTTTACGTTTGGGTACAAGTGGTGTATGCATTCTTTATATTCATGTTTTAGACACTTCAGTTTCTGAGGTTGTTTCGAACCTCAAAACCGCAACGAAACTGTACACGTCATGTTATAAAAGGCAATCTACATTCACGTACCCCTTTGCAAGTATACATTGGCTTGTAGGCAGCGCCAACTGATATCGACATTTATGAGCAATTCACAGAACAGATAGGGATAATTATAGGTCTTGTAGTTTATCACTATGGCTACCATGTACTATCAGTTGGTTCTGCAACCTCACAGCTAGATGCTTCTAAATTCTATACGCTGGACCTTTAAAAACAAATTTGATAACAATTGCATTTACTGCCACTAGGTGTCACCTCTGCCTAGTTAATTCTTAACACACACACAGTCACACACACATACAAACACTCTCTCTCCCTCTCACACCTCTGTTTAAGTTTGATGTATAATGGCTTTTCGTTCGCTCAGCTGCAATATTAAAATGCTGACCCCGCCTTTGAAGTGATGCAACAATAGTGTCAGCACTGACCGGGCCCCAGAGAGCTTCTGGGGGCCAGAGATATGAGGGGGCAGGGGGGGGGGGGGCACAGTCATATAGACAGAGTGACATAGACTGAGTGAGATCAAATCAGAGAGAGAGAGAGAGAGAGAGAGAGAGAGAGAGAGAGAGAGAGTAGGAGGGAGCAAGGGTAATGGGTTGTGAGGGGAGGGAAAGAGACACCAACGACGGGAGAGAGAAAAAAGAAAGGTCTTTCTTTGGTTTCTCACTGCAGGCTCTGGCTTGCCGCAGGGCTTCAGTACTGCTGCTCTGTCAAGGTAGGTGGGAGGCTGCTTCTCTCTCTGACTCCTCTCTCTGTCTCTCTATCTCTCGATTTGGGGGTGAGGTGGAGGCTGGTTGACCTATTCTTTCATCTCTAACTGTGGGTTTTTTATTTGGAGGGTTACTCTGTTGAGCCTGTGTTGTGTGTCTGTGTGTGTCAACATTGCCTCTGCAGACTGCCTGGTTGTGTGAATGAACATTGGGGTGACTTTTCATGGGCAGAAGACTTAAACTAGTTGAGTGTTTGGTTGTGTATGTGTGTGTGTGCTTAAGTTAGTGAATTGATATATCTCAAACTAAAGTTGACATGGAGATTCTGCAGGCGAGGGTGGACCATAGCCTGGATTTAAAATACTTGTACTGAGAATATGGTATCTAGCTGGGAGGTGGAAGGGGTTAAGCTGTACTAATAGCTGCCTTCTCTTTGCGGATCATTCCATGCACAGATGGCACTGGGACTGTTGTAGGGGATGTTAGAAACGCTATAGGGTAGGGTTAAGTGGAGCACCTGGCAAGGGCGTAGCCCTGGACACAGGTGGGTTATGGGTAATGTGGTTTGTTGCAAAAAATTTAGGGCAGAGGGTGTAGCCTCCTCATTTAAGGAGCACGTTGCTACTCTAATATACTATTCCTATAATGCATTGCTTTACCCCTGATCCTTACCCATACGTTAAACCACCACAAACCCTTACCTAATCTATACCCAGACGGTAACCACAACAAATCCGTTACCCTGACCCATACCTTAACCACAACAAACCCTTACCTTAGAGGACAATGCCGGTTTTGGTAATCAACTGACTGACTCACATTGATTCCATAAGAGGAAAGTGTTTTATTGCCATTGTTTACGTTCATGATTGGATCGCGTGTGCTATGTGCTCTTCAGCAGAATCGGTACAAGGAAGTCATTTTGAAAAATGATACTACATACTAACGGATGCTTGAGTGAAGCCTCAATACGGTTGTGATTGGTTGATCACCCAGACCGGTATTGTCCTTTGACCCATACCTTAACCCCAACAAATCCTTACTGTAAGCAATATTTTAACCACAATAAATCCATACTGTAACCAAAACAAACCCTTACCGTAACATACCTTACTTTTTCATGCATCATTCGTGGGAATAAGTAAAAAGAGTACCACCTAGTTGCAACTTTTGAGGTGAATTGAGACAAAGGAAATACGTTTGGGAGAGCAAGGATGTGTGTTTACATCAAACAGGCTACAGCTTATTAGGCAACATTTACAAGATCAATGAAAATGCAACCGCATTCATCAATAGGGCTTGTATAGTATTACAATCAACAGCAAGGCATTTTATAATTGTGTCGGAAGTTGGAATTAATCCACGGTGGGGTGCTCAGTGGAGACACATCATTCTTAGGCCTTTAAATGTGGCGGAAGCGCTTGCCAGAAGCAGCAAACCAAGCTGAGGAGGATTGACACTGCTGGAAGTAGCTGACTTGTGAAGCTAAAATTAAGCTGGTGGCTGATTTGGAATTTTACACTTGAGTGGTAAGACGTGGAAGAAGCAACCTCACAAATAGTGAGACTTCTCCAGACTGGCCAATGGAAGTCAAAGAGAAGGGACGGAGTTATGGGGGTGAGCTTTGGCCCCTAATCTCTGGTCCCGGCTCTTTCAAACCACTTTATAATGCACACAATTCGAGAAATTACAATTGTGAATTTCTTCTTATATACAGATCCTTGACTAGTAGAGTAGTTACTAGAAGCTCTGCCCAGCCCACATGAAACATTCTCTTGAATATTTGTCAATAAAGTATGTCCTAACTTATCACACCTACAGTATGTTTGCACTGAACTCTAGTGCACCTGCCTCAATTGCAATGCTGGTCGCCCTCTGAGATTCGGTTGATGTGTTGTTCTTGTCTTTTGATAAGCAACGTGATTGGTTCTTTTGGAGATGTTAATGACCAGTTATATTCTGCATGTTGAAACATATACGTAGTTGTTTCCAGTCCAGTGCAGTCACCTCAGTGTTATATCTTACTCTTCTTATTCTTCTTCTATGAATTATACCACAATTGATGGTATGACATGAGACTGATGAAAGTAAAACAACAACAAATATTTGAATGTATTTGAACAGCTTCACAGGCCAACTGTTATTTTCAGTTAAAAGCAAGTTTTTATACAAACCTGTGGATTACAGACGTCATGTCAAATGTTGGGAGAGAAACAAAAGAGATTTATGAGTGTGATTAACTTCAGTACATCTATCATAGGGTGTTGAAAGGACTATGTACCACCAGGGAACAAGCAGGCTCATGAACAGGAGGTTGTTGAAGCATTGAGGGGTGGGGGAAAATGTCCCGGCCAGCTGGAAGTGGCAGGTGACACTTCCCCCCGCCCCCCCTCCCACCTCCCACCTCCCACCTCCCACCTCCAACGCCCCAACCCCCAACCCCTATCTACCCCTCTCTCCTCCATTTTGTTTTGGATCCCACTAAAATCTGCCAGGGGGTTCTGGCGACAAATGTACATCCACAGAGTCCCCTGGGGTTCCTGTGTGGGGCTTTGTTTCCTTAAACAAAGGGTCAACTCAACGTCAAGGCTACAGCAACAACAGCATTGGACTAACGATAGAACCCATCGAGACACATTTTATTCATTGTGTTGGGTAATGATCGCCAGGGCTGATTGTTTATCTGTTGGTCTGTATGTAGTTGATAAAGAAGTCTCAATTAATGTATCAATATATTTGATTGATATATAAATACAAGGATTATGTCATGAATTGCTACTTATCTCAAATCAAATGTATGTGTCCAGATACTTTCTGATGTTGAACTCTCCCCTGCTGCTGTGAGTTTCAGTTTTTTCACTGTTAATTATTGGCCCACTAGTGCACAGTTGTTCTGAACTGCCGCTTTTGGACAACATGTCATAAAATAAACACCCAGGTATTTATATGTAAGATAACCGGAGCTCAAGTGCTCTGCGGCAGTCAGATGACTGGCTGGAGTCCAGGGAATAAAGCCTTTTAAAGAGCCACACTCCAGCCCTTGGGGATGTCCCTGACTCAGACCTATGCTTCAAACACATTTTTGCTCTAATGAAGGTGTTTATTTTGTCGTTTGTGTTTGTTTTGAGGATCTAAAAATACAAAGCAACAGGGAGCATTATACGGTTTTACACAAAAGGAACAACAATAACAAAACAACACATTCAACAAGAATATCATACATATTATGATACAATATACATTATTTACAAAAATATGACAATACAGTCATTTTTATATTTACATTTTGTCATTTAGATGGCACCTACAGAGAGAGAGAGAGCACGAGAGAGAGGATTGATAGACACCTATAGAAAGATGGATAGATGCCTATAGATTGATCGATAGATGCCTATAGATAGATTCCTATAGATAGATGGACAGAGAAAGATGGATGGTGGATGGACGGTTATCTATATTCTGCGGGTCTCAGTCAGAGTGTTCCCTCAGCTGCTGGAAGCTTGTTTGTGTGTCTGGATTTACACATTAGAGAGTCACAGTGAAGACGAGGCAAGGTCAAGGGTCACTCAGTCCTGTGTCTTCTTTCCTAACCCTCGCTGGTTATGTTTCTGTTACGCTGCTGTGGATGATATTATGATTATGATATTGTGTAGGTTGTGTAATTATAAGTAAGTAGCCTGTGTTTATTTATAAAGCACCTTTCACAGTCAACAAAGTCATAGAGTGCCTCACAACAATCGAATAGTCTACAGAGCAAAATACAAATGTATAAATATTAGCTTTAAAATGTGAATATATTTGGGATATACACATGTGTGTGTTTGTGTGGGTGTGTGCGTGTCTGCACCTGAATATAGTTGTATGGTGTAACGTTAGAGTGAACACAGGTGTATGATGGACAGCGACAGGTCTTATTGTCTCTGGACCAACAGGGACATGCTGCAGATTGAAGCTACAATGAGATCCATTCACACTGGAATTCAGCACGATCTAATACAACGGAGCAGAACAAAATACAATGATATCATTAAATATGTAGCTATGTCAGTTATTCAACTTTTATATATGATCACTAATTGAACAACATTGATGCATTGACTACACATTGCTAAAACAAAAACACGCACAGCCGATTAATGTTGCAGATGAAATGACATCATCGGTTGTAGTAATCAACTGTAGTTAATCTCTCTTTATTAAAATGGTTATCATGACCTAACCCAACATATCAGTTAATGCGCGATGACACATAAAAGGCTGAGAGGGGTTTTCCTCCAATGGCCAAGTTGGGATGGAATTTGGACGGGATATGCATATTTTGGACTCAAGCGATATCCCCTGAGGTCTGCATGTTCTACGGTTGCTGGTCTGGTCCCCGGGTTCTGCTTCCATGGGCTTTGTTTAGTACTACACAAGACCCCCGGCTGGTGTGTGGGGAGTTGGTGTGTGTGTGGGTAAGTGGTGTTTGTGTGTGTGTGTGTGTGTGTGTGTGTCATTTGTGTGTGACATTTTAGGGTGGGTCATCTTTCTGTATGAGTGTTTGCTTAAGATAAATAAGGAGGTGTACTATTCAACTTCATGCACAGCTCATACTTATTTCTTACTCATTTACTTCCTCTCCTCCCCTCCTTTCCTATCTCCACTCCTCTCCCTTCCTTTCCTCTTTGCCCTCTTCAGTAACTTTAAACCGTAACTCATCATGTATGGTGACTAAGAATAGCAGAGAACTTGCGCTTCTTCCATATCTCGTTCCTGGCTTCACTCCCTCATCGCAACTCTCCTCATCTCTCTGCTGCAGGGCACCCGTGGGTGGCACCCAGTTCCTTTCAGTTCCCACTAAAATACACATAAAACATATATTTATATTGATAAACATGAAACAAATAAACAACTGTGTGTGAGCGGGTGAGTGTGTGTCATGGTGTGCTTGTGTGTGTGTGTGTGTGTGTGCGCGCTCGTGTGTGCGCTAGTGTGCTTGTGTGAATCTGTGTATGTAGTGATGGATCTAGCTACAGATGTCCCAAGTTTCAATGCAATAAAACAAATTTCTGTTTCCTCTCTCCCCAATCCAACTCCATCCCTCCCGCCACCCCTGTCTCTTCATCCCCCCTCCACCCATCTCTCTCCATCCTTAACTCTCCCCTCTCTCTCCACACCCCTCTCTCCCCACCCCTCTCTCTCCATCCCTCTCTCTCTTTACTCCTCCCTCTCCACCCCCAGCAGCCTCTCCTCTTCGCTGGTGTGAGAACCGGTGTGTGCACGTGCGAGCGTGTGTGTGAGTGTGTGTATGCACATGTGAGCCGACACTACAGGAGCCATGTCGGACCCCAGGGACATAGATGAGGATGCCATCCTCAAAGGCCTCAGCGCTGCAGAGCTGGACCAGCTGGAGTATGAGCTCCAGGACTTGGACCCCGAGGTAAGGTACCTTAGTGGGGAACTGATCTACAGGAGGTAGGGGGCCTATAATGGTGGAGAGAACTGAGGGGGATAGGGACCCATAATGGGGGAGAGAGCTGTGGGAGATGGGGACCCATAGTGGGGGAGAGAGCTGAGGGAGATAGGGACCCATAGTGGGGGAGAGAGCTGAGGGAGATAGGGACCCATAGCAGGGGAGAGAGCTCGGGAGGTAGGGGTCTATAGTGGAGGAGAGAGCAACAGGAGGAAGGGGGCCCATAATGGGGGAGAGCACCACGAGCTGGAGCCCAAGGAAGGGCCCTACAGATAGAGCCCAACAAATTGACAAAGTGCATCACGGGATAAAATAAAGCAGTTGAAAAAAAATAGACACAGAGTCAAAAGGTTAAAACAGAAGCTGTATTGTTGAGGGTTTTAATGGAATTTAGAAACAGATGTGTTTGCATGTGAGCATCACATGCAAACCCTGATCCAGAGAAACGCACAATTCTTCCTCAGCAAGATCCATTCTAACTCCTGATGAGCTTGACTTTCGATCTCCCTCTGTATCCCAGAATGCCATGCTTCCAGCGGGCTTCCGGCAGCGAGACCAGACAAAGAAGAGCCCGACGGGGGACTATGACCGTGACGCTCTGCAGGACTACCTGGAGAAGAGTGCCCTGGAGCATGAGGACAGGGAGGACCTGATCCCCTTCACTGGGGAGAAGAAAGGTAGTCTGGACCACTTACACAGTAGTGTACCATGTGTAACGAGTACAATGCCAATGTAAATGTTGTGATCGTTTAATTCTGAGATTCTCGTATTATTATTATGAGTAATAGAAAGCTGATTTCCCATATTTAGTAATGAGAATAATTCCCCATCCCATTCCCCATTCTTTGAGCAAATAAGTGCATTTTATATATGCACTCTTAATCAAAATGGCTAACTGGTCACTATGATTACATTATAGATCTACTTTGTACATATGGGAGGCTGACAATTGGCCTTAAACTCTATTTAACATCAGAGTGTGTTTAATCTTTCCTCAAAGACGAACAACCACTGCAGTACTTTCATATTGATACCTTGTCTGATAGACTTCCTGTTGAAGTGCTCTTCAGGCTAAATAACTGACAATGTCAGGTCAGAGCTGGTCCCTGCAATGGACCATTACACAGGAGGGCTAGTGTGTGTGTGTGTGTGTGTGTGTGGACACGTGTTATGGAGGCGTATACGTGCATGCAAGTGTGCGTGTCTGTGTGTGTGTGTGTGCATTCTGGCGTAGAGTCTCTTTTTCCATTACAACCAGTAAAGAAAACTTCTTTAACTGGCAGAGAGGAGGCTGTTTTCACTTCTCACCCACATTTAATAATCAACACAAACATGTAAACTGCAGTACGATAATTAATTATTTGTACTAGTATTTATCTATTTTTAAGAAATAGTAACAGTAGAATGAAGCGCTAACGCAGTAAGCAGACGTGAGAGCAGAATGTGGGTCACAATGGAAACAGAATAAAACCTGATAAGCCGTCTTTTTACTGGTGTTTCAGGAAACATGATACGAACAAAGCTTTTACCAAAACAAGCCCAGCAAGGCTGTTGTCTTGTGTTTGAAGGCTAATTAAACAGGCGCCAGACAGAGCAGGGATGGGCCTCCATGTTGTTTAACCTTAGAAAAATCAAAACTACTATTTAGTAATTCAGCAGATGCCTTTACCCAAAGCAACTTATAATGAATTCAGATACAGGTCATGTAGGAGCAGGTACGGGTTAAGCATCTTGGTCAGGAATGCCTCCAGGTAGGTGCGGATATTGGGGATCAAACCCAGTACCTTTTTGGCTTGCATTTGAACACCCTAACCACTAGACTTTACCCTATGCCTCCGATTACCTTTCATTTACCTATTCGTTGTTCTGTGAATGAACTTTGTAATACAGACACATTGTAACACAATCTCTGTCTATCTCTCTCTCTCTCTCTCTCTCTTTGTCTGATCCTAAATGTTGTTTCTCCAGGGAAGGCGTTTGTTCCCACGGCGACCGGGCAAATCCCCATCAGCGAGCAGATCACCCTGGAGCCGGAGCTGGAAGAGGCCCTGAAGAACGCCACCGACGCTGAGATGTGCGACATTGCAGGTTAGAGAGACCCCCTCCCCGCTAGACACAGTTTACTAGCAGGGTTACAACAGGTTTACGGCATGGCTACGGGCCATGCCGTTTGTTTCACCTGTATGTTTTTGTATTAACTATGTGTTTTCTGCTGTCTCTGCTGCCTGGTTGTAGTACTGTCCAGTCTGTAGTTACTGTCAAATGTTTAATTCAAGCACCTCAACCACGTCTTATTCCTGCATGTCTTAGCATATGCTCAGTAAAGAGTTCTGAGTCTGCTCTAGGAATATGCAAGGGCAGGTTAAAGGATTAGTTTGTATGAACAGGTTTACTCTGTAGACCTGGGGTACGGTCAAGGGCTACCTCACAACCAGAAATGCAGGCATTGTTTAAAAACCCTCCTAAATATCACTAATATGGAGAAAGCATAGAAATAATTGGGTTTATATTCAGGCACATTTAGTCTCCATTTAAACTTGTGTGTATGGCGTTGGCGTTGATAATTTTATTATGAAAAAGGGTGATATTGACCCTTCATGATGTAATGCTTATCTGTCACCAACACTAGGCATTTCTGAAGACACGTGCCATCTCTGCTGTCATTTCGTCCTATCTTCTTCCACCTGTAGTTCCATCTGTAGCCCAGAACTGGAAGTGTTAGCTTCTCTCAACTTCTGTCACCACCGTGAGGACATTAATGACTATTAATGTCCGTACGGTGGTGACCAAACCCTTCTTTCACTTGTTGGAAGCCTGGCCGCCGGCAGACCATGCTTCACCCATGCTACCACCTGTAAAGTATTCGTTCACCAATGCTGTAACAATATATAGTTACGTGACCCAAATGATCCAATCAAAGAGTGATCCCATAATGTCACAGAGATTGAGCTGTGAGTGCTATCAAAACAACATGGTGTCTCTGACCCACATAGTTATATTGTGCTGTTCCTTGGTTTGTACCACCAGTGTTTGCTCCAAATTGTTTACCCACCCCCACCCGCCACCCACCCACTGTATGCTAACAGACACGGCCAGAAATGCCGTGTGGAGCATGGCATGCTGGGTTTCCAATTCCCCACGCTCAGCAACACAGAAATAAATCTATCTGGAGCCCGGCCACTGAAAAAAAGGAGATACGTCCGTTGAAGGGGATGGTGGTAGGGGGAGGGCTTTGGGGGGGAGCAGTACATTGGCAGTTGGGAGTGAATACTTTATCTGACCGGGCAATACAACAGGAAGCCCCTGTGTTCACAGATAGACAGTTTGAATCGTGTTGTATGTCAGTATTGGTTCCTCCAGTGTTGATTGGTTAAACTTTTTTAAAACTGGTTTGAGTATGTTGGAGGTGCGAGGGCTTTGGAGGGGAGAGTGAAGTGCAGCTGACCTTTCTATGGGAGGTTTACATGATATAACATTACATCTAGACATGAAGTGCCTCGCCTGATATTATTACCAGGTGGCAGTAGAGTAGGCCTTTAGCTTTACTAAATGGTTATACAGGAAAGAAGATGGTCAGTAGTCTTTCACACCAACAGATCAGGGTATCCCGGACAAAGTAGATGTTGAAATGATGACTTTGAAATGAGAAACCATGGAGTACTTGAGTTTTCCGAACTTTGTTAGCCTCATTCGTTTGTTCGTGGTCTAGTTTTATATTGGTTGTGGCTTCTTTGTTTAGTGCCAATTCACCACAACATAAGAGAACAGTTAAACAGTATTTGTTATTTTACGATACAAAATAACCACACAGCAAAAACATTTTACATAGTATTGATTGTTTAACCAAATGGCAGGCTAATTTCCCAAAGGAAACTTGACAGGCCAGGCCATTATGCTAAGCGGCTAGCTCGTTAGCCTGATTTCCAGCAAGATTAGCCTGTCAGTGCGACCACCGTTTTGACCTTGGACAGAGTCCAGATGAGGATTAAACCTCCATCAGCCTCCGTCAGTCTTTTGTTTGGAGGGCTTTCTGGTGGACACGCTGAACGTTGGATGGGTTCCCAATAGCCTAGCTATCTCCGCCAAGCCAGCCTAGCTAACTCCCAGAAGATACGTTTTGGTCAGGGGAGGGGGGTCACCACAAACACATTCTATTTAATTATTTATTAATTTCTTTCTTTGGACATGTCGGGTCAGCTCATTTAATGGGAGACCAGTAAAGAACCATGAACTACTCCCAGGGCTGTGTGTTGGCAGTGGTGCAACGTTAGCATGTTGACACCCACCCATGCAGCTGTCTCCCCAAGGCTTCCTCTCCTCACAAGCCCCCTTCCCTTGGGCGGGAGAGGGGGGGGGGGGGGGGGGGGAGTGGAGGCGAGGGGGTGGCAGGTGGGTCATGTGGGTGGAGAGTGTCCAAATGAAGACATGCACTGTTGCCATCTCAAGGTCCAGAAGAGTAACCGCAATATGAAACCAAAACCACCGTTATTTTTACCTCCTCAGTCAAACTATATACATTTGGTTTAACATTACATATATTTCAGGGTTTTAGGCTAAACCTTCTTATGAAATAAGGCTGAATTAGAAATACACAAGACATTAGATTAAATAGGTTGAACTGACCCTGATTCATATTTTGAGCCATGGAGACCATATATTTTCAGGTGCTTGTCAGTATCGCTAGCGCCAAGTTATCTAGATTCTAGAATAAAGATATCATCCAATGATAGATAGATAGAGATAGAGCCATTTGCGAATGACATGATTCCAGATCGTGGGCATGGCCTATCAAAACACGAGGTGGCCATGTTTTTCTTTTGATTGATGTACAATTATGGAGAAGCCCCTTTGTTGATGCTATATACCAAGTTTCATGCTGATCGGTTTTTCAAAATCGAAATCCATTGTATGTGAAACTCTATGCCTTTGCAACAATTCTCAACCACATTCAGTACACATCTTCTACAGGGGAAAATGTTTTGGATCTTCAATATGACCATATACACTACTCAAAAAAATAAAGGGAACACTTAAACAACACAATGTAACTCCAAGTCAATCACACTTCTGTGAAATCAAACTGTCCACTTAGGAAGCAACACTGATTGACAATAAATTTCACATGCTGTTGTGCAAATGGAATAGACAACAGATGGAAATTATAGGCAATTAGCAAGACACTCCCAATAAAGGAATGGTTCTGCAGCACTTCTCAGTTCCTATGCTTCCTGGGCTGGCTGATGTTTTGGTCACTTTTGAATGCTGGCGGTGCATTCACTCTAGTGGTAGCATGAGACGGAGTCTACAACCCACACAAGTGGCTCAGGTAGTGCAGCTCATCCAGGATGGCACATCAATGCGAGCTGTGGCAAGAAGGTTTGCTGTGTCTGACAGCATAGTGTCCAGAGCATGGAGGCGCTACCAGGAGACAGGCCAGTGCATCAGGAGACGTGGAGGAGGCCGTAGGAGGGCAACAACCCAGCAGCAGGACCGCTACCTCCGCCTTTGTGCAAGGAGGAGCAGGAGGAGCACTGCCAGAGCCCTGCAAAATGACCTCCAGCAGGCCACAAATGTGCATGTGTCTGCTCAAACGGTCAGAAACAAACTCAATGAGGGTGGTATGAGGGCCCGACGTCCACAGGTGGGGGTTGTGCTTACAGCCCAACACCGTGCAGGACGTTTGGCATTTGCCAGAGAACACCAAGATTGGCAAATTCGCCACTGGCGCCCTGTGCTCTTCACAGATGAAAGCAGGTTCACACTGAGCACACGTGACAGACGAGACAGAGTCTGGAGACGCCGTGGAGAACGTTCTGCTGCCTGCAACATCCTCCAGCATGACCGGTTTGGCGGTGGGTCAGTCATGGTGTGGGGTGGCATTTCTTTGGGGGGCCGCACAGCCCTCCATGTGCTCGCCAGAGGTAGCCTGACTGCCATTAGGTACCGAGATGAGATCCTCAGACCCCTTGTGAGACCATATGCTGGTGCGGTTGGCCCTGGGTTCCTCCTAATGCAAGACAATGCTAGACCTCATGTGGCTGGAGTGTGTCAGCAGTTCCTGCAAGAGGAAGGCATTGATGCTATGGACTGGCCCGCCCGTTCCCCAGACCTGAATCCAATTGAGCACATCTAGGACATCATGTCTCGCTCCATCCACCAACGCCACGTTGCACCACAGACTGTCCAGGAGTTGGCGGATGCTTTAGTCCAGGTCTGGGAGGAGATCCCTCAGGAGACCATCCGCCACATCATCAGGAGCATGCCCAGGCGTTGTAGGGAGGTCATACAGGCACGTGGAGGCCACACACACTACTGAGCCTCATTTTGACTTGTTTTAAGGACATTACATCAAAGTTGGATCAGCCTGTAGTGTGGTTTTCCACTTTCATTTTGAGTGTGACTCCAAATCCAGACCTCCATGGGTTGATAAATTTGATTTCCATTGATAATTTTTGTGTGATTTTGTTGTCAGCACATTCAACTATGTAAAGAAAAACGTTTTTAATACGATTATTTCATTCATTCAGATCTAGGATGTGTTATTTTAGCGTTCCCTTTATTTCTTTGAGCAGTTTATAATCCAGTGGCCATTATTTGTTAGCCCTACCCATTATAGCTGATCACACACACCGGCAAGGTCTCTACGCCAAAAATATTTTCAGTTTTATTCATCTGGTCTGGGTCAGGTCTGGGCTTTTTTAGTAACCTTGATCATTGCTTCATTCATGGAAATGTAGAAATGGTCTTGTTTGCTAGTGTTGCTGATGCCTTTTTAGTTGCATGTTTATTTTATTTTATTTCATTTACATTTTAATGTTCATGTATTCATCATTATCCCTGGAAATAAAAGCTCAATCAACTCACCTCCTGGCTCATTGGTAAATATGAGTTTGACTGGCTTATGTTAAAACTACTTCAACATGGTGAAAATAGTACTATTGTATTTGATGCTGTGTTGTGCTTTCCTCAATAAAGTAAATGCTTGGTTTCTGGTTTCTTATTCATCCATCCATTCATTTGTAATTACATCTTTGAACTGTGTCTCAGATATTTTGAACCTAGCCCACTAGGGTTACAGTTATCATTCAGTTTATCTATTATCTGTGTGTTTGTATTTCATTGTATTGGCCGCTGAAGTCATTTACATGGAGATCACACTATATATACATATATATTTTTCGCCTATTTGTATCAACATTTTCCGTGCATAATCCTACCATCTTGATACATACATGCATGGACAGAAATTACAATCCGTCGTTATGTCCTGATCCTGCTACCTCTCCCCAATGTTCCTTGAAACGGTAGTATAATATATTTATACATGGTGTCCCTTGTGTGTTTCTGCAGCTATCCTTGGAATGTATACCCTTATGAGCAACAAGCAGTACTACGATGCTCTGGGCTGCACGGGGAAGATCGCGAACACGGAGGGCATCAACAGTATGTATTACTCAAATAACAATTAAGGATGAATCCTGACATAGGGTTAGGTGGTTTGGTAACCAATTAAGGATATGAAACAAAAATTTATGGCATAATGAAACTTGAACATACATTTTTTTTTAACGTACTCACACTTGGAACATTTGTAGTTGTTCTAATATTGATTGCTTCGTTTGTTCTCAGCCTCACCTGTTGGTTATGTTTTAATTTTTTTGTAGGTGTGGTAAAAGCAGATCCCTTCAAGATCTTTCCGGAAGAGCCCCCAAACACCACCAACGTGGAGGAGACCGTGGAGAGGATCCACAACAACGACAGCAGTCTGACGGAGGTCAACCTCAACAACATCAAGGTCAGCCGTCATGAATCATGGGAAGGTGTCAGGATGCACGCTGTGGTTGGGGGGCAGGGTTGAGTTTAATTGGATTAGATTGAATTCAATTGTGTTCAGTTGTTCCCCCAGAGTTCCCTTTACAGTTATTTAGTGGGTTGATATGATTGAATGGTTGAATGTTGCTTTCCTGAGTATTCAATATGGTTAATATCATTCTTTTAGGTATAACCATTATTTAGGTTGTCCCCGGACCACTTCATGTCCAGGAATCTGCGCTCATGAATGCAGTCTCACTCTGTCCTTAGAGGACAAATACATATATGTATTGGTGGCTATTATTCACTCATTCAGATTCATAAAAAAAAATTTAATCACGTCAAACGTGTGTGTGTGTGTGTGTGTGTATGTGTGTGTGTGTGTGTGTGTGTGTGTGTGTGTGTGTGTGTGTGTGTGTGTGTGTGAAACCAGGACATTCCCATCCCCACGCTGAAGGAGGTGTTTGAGGCCATGAAGGGAAACTCTTACGTGGAGTTCCTGAGCATCGCAGCCACACGGAGCAATGACCCCGTCGCCTATGTCAGTACTGTCTAATGTCTCATCAATTATTATTGCTACCTGTTTACTTAACGCATATACAACATTACATTTGATTATAGTCATAAGATTTGATGGCAGTATTGTATCCCTTATTGCATTTTATTAATGTGTGTGCGTGTGGAATATAAACGTCTGTTTTTGCACATGTTTGCAGGCATGTGCGGAGATGCTGCAGGAGAACACCAGTCTCCAGAGTCTTAACATCGAGTCTAACTTCATCACAGCGGAGGGCATGAAGGCCGTCATCAAGGCCATGGCCAGCAATGCCACACTGGTGGAGCTCAAGATCGACAACCAGGTCAAACACAAATATAGATTCACATTTATTCATATACAGCTCATACACGGTATGATAATAGTGCTGTTATTGTAAAACAGCGGTTTTAAGGTGCTTGCACACTGCCCCAATGAACACCAACACCCAACCTGATGTTGGTGTTTGTTCGGGCAGTGTGCATGCACCTTTATATGTAATGCTTTGGAACATTTTCACTGTATCGTGTTATCATGGTAAAACTGTTTAGCACACACTTTCATCTGAAGTGACTTACAGTGAATGCCGTTAATGAACAGGTAGGGCAGTTAGAGCATAATATCTATGGACACCTACAGGTAGACTGAGGTCATTGGGTGTCAAACCCAGAACATTCTAGCCGCTAGGTTCTCATGGCCCCCAGAGCAGAATCAAAATAACATTAGTCAAATATGTACTGTGCTGTAGTCTGATAAACTGGATGCAATGCTAACATTGAGTTGGCTCAGTTCAAATAAGCCACATGCAATGTCTTGTTTGAACAACGAAAGGACGAGGAATTGCTTGTACACTTTGATTATTCTCAACCCAACTTGTAAGTTGCTTTGGATAAAAGCGTTGGCTAAAGGTCTCAATGTAAACCTTACTTTACCGTGGTCTTACCCTGAATTACCCCACCTACAGAGGCACACGCTGGGAGACTCGGTGGAGATGGAGATCGCCGCCATGTTAGAGAACAACTCCAGCATCCTGAAGTTCGGCTACCACTTCACCCAGCAGGGGCCCCGGGCCCGGGCCGCCATGGCTATCACCAGAAACAACGACATGCGTCAGTATCCCAAAGCGCCACATTAAATTGAATTAACTGTTACCTATCTTCTCATTAATAATGGATATGTTGTAAACATGGAGTAGTCTCTCCCAAAAACGAAAAGCTTTGATATTAAAATTGCTTTTTGTTCCGTAAACACAATTAGCATGTTGTCAGAACTTCTGTCGTTGCCATGATTACTTTGTTTGTCCGTGAGCATCGCATCATTGGTACCGCTGTGGAAGAGATAAATGTTTTTTTCTCGTTCTTTTTTCTCATAGTTCGCCAACAGAGGCTGAGATGAGCTTGAAGGAAGAAGTGAACACGGCAAACAAACATCCTGTTTTCTGTTAATCAATTTAGCATCCCCTCGGAGCCAAAATTTGTCTGCAAAAAAGGAACAAGGATTGCCATCAACGCCCCAAGTGCTGGCTCTGTCACCACTTCTCTATGTAGAGATGAGTTTTCACAGTGGTTTAACAAATCATGCATGGTGAAAACTCACTTCCATGTAAATGTAAAAGCCATTTCATTTCATTAACTTCAGCCTGCTCTTTTTGTAGCCTGCTGACTTCATCATAAAAGCATGTATAGGTCACAAGCAAAATGTCAAGTGTCTTTTTTGTGCTTTTAGTGTGTGCATTTGGCCCAAACATCCTCTAAACCAGTGAACCCTCCATTAATGATTACGTGGTGCTATAGAGGATGATAAACATTTGTAAATACTTTAAATAATAAAAATGTTTAAATATTGTCATAAATGGTCATAAAAGAGCTGTTATTTCTAAATGTTGTAATGTGCCAAATATCACAAATTAGTAGATGAGGTTTGATGTTTTCAACATAAATTGAGACTTTACTGGACTTCAAAATCATCAAATTATCAAACCATTTAGAAGACAAAATAAAACTAAACAGAATTCCGGCCATTTAAATGTATGAGGTGTATATCGAAACTATGAAATGCATGTTTAAATCAGCTGTGATGAGCCCAAAAAGCCTTTTTTTTTTGGTTTTACTCTTATCCCTTAAAAAGTATTTTCTTGAGTTTCTAACTTTCCCCCAATAAGCACCTGACCTATTTATACACTTAAGTTCAGCCAGCAAAACCTCCTTGTGCAGCGGTAGGGAATGTAACTCGGCCTTCTGGGCTTCGGTTACCCCGCTCCAAATATACATCCACACTTGAAGGTTTGCAAGGGCTAGTGGGAGTGCACCCATGTGTGCCCAAGGAACTTTATGGGGCCTTCAGAAACGGCACAGAGCAGCTGCTGAACTCAGAGGGGCTTCTGTCTCGCCACCTGCACTAGGTGCCGTCGTTCTGTTCCAACGTATGTGGTTTCGATCTCGATTTGTTGTCGAGCTGTGTTCAACTTCAATCATGGACCTTAATCACATGGCTAGCTTCATGTCACCTCTGAAAAGACCACATGTAAAAGAGTTCTCTCAAATGGTCATTTGCTTTAAGACAATGTAGGGCTACCTTAATCGTCGTCTGCCACAGTGGCATTTGTCACAGAATGCAGTCAAGTAATGATTTAAGGGTCAGTATTGCCATGCAGCACTCTATTTCTGGCCATTTATATGTTCCACTGTAAAACACAGCAGTATTTTTGGATTGTAATGCAGAGTGGAATTATTTACTGAATGGCAACCAACTTGTGTCCCTATGCAGCTGTGTTTTTAAAAAGGGTTGATTTAATTGGGTAGAACCGATACATTGATCTTGTAAAGGACAAATGTGGTGTTAAAGGCCATGAAGCAAGACTCAAAATTGGAACAAGCACTTTTAGTTTTTACCACCAACTAATAATTAACAGCCAAAACAAATATGGATTCCCATCAAGAACATGACAGTGAACCTCAAATGATGAACCAAGGTTTTTAATGAATGTTCTTAAGAACCATATCCCAAAAGAGGTTGCCTTGTGCCAACAGTGATGGAACAGAACTGTAATCTGAATGTGGGATATTGTCAATAGATGCTTCCCTGCAAGATTAGCACCAATATCACTCTATCTTCTTGGTCCACAGCTGGTTGGCGATTGAAAAGTCCCTCCAGTGTCATGAGGGCAGGTACTTGTGTCTCTGATGTGAACTTGAAGTGCATGTCAACATACAATTGTGTTCTACGTTTTTCCCCTAACTGGCTCATAGAGCCCATGTATGGTTTACCAAAGACAAAGGAAGGTGTGCCTTGTCTTCACTGTTAATACTTTGAAATGATTGAGAGGTAATACAGGGACATTCCCAGTTGCATAGTAAGTTTTAAAAGATAACATTAGCTTAACAGAACGATTATTGTTATGCGTGTGAATTAAATGGATGGAAAAGCACTACAGTCTGTCTACCAAGGGCTGCGACTCCAAGTGTCAACATGCAAGTCCAGGGTGGTGGCATCATAGACCCATCTTAGTCTTTCTCATCCCCTAGAGGAAGAGGAGCTAAAGGAGGGCACTCGTCTTCATCGGAGTCAAACTCTACATTTTCATCTTTCACCCACTGGCCACTTCGGTCTTGCAGCCACCCGTCGCTAAAAAAACAAAACACACAAAGGGTGAACAGTAAGATTATGTTATACTGACATCTAGTGGTGAGTTTGCACAAGAACAATAACAACACATTTAATGAGACAACCCGTACCTTTTCATTTGGAGGTAGTGCTCCAGTTCTCTCCTCCTCTGGGCTGTCACAGGCTCCGACGCTCTTGCTTTACGTTCCTTTTTACCTGTAAAAGTCTTCAACTTTGTTATTAGTCTTCACTAATAACGGGCACAAACACAAGGAAACCACTAATTAAACTCAGGGAAGAGTCTTGGGCTTGTGTGAACACACACTCCCTTCTCACACTCTTGGTATACCTGCCGTGAAGCTACTGGGAGTACTTGCTGCTGGTGCTTCCTTTGAACCTGCGGTCCTTTCACACGCCTCAAGTGGTGCTAAGCCGGATGGTGCTGGGGGATCAGGTGGGTCTGAATCGCTACCCTTTTCTGTGCTAAAAAACAGCATTTTCTTTAGATTACTTTTCAAAGCAGGAGTGGCACTTTCGAAAGGTGACTGGATGTAACTAACTCAAATTCTAACATAGGGGTTGAAAAAATGTGCTAACCTGATCTTTTTGTGACAACTGTTGTATGGAACAGTCTTTAGCAAGGCATGATGGGTTATCTTCCTGGTTTGGACCAATAACGGGGCTGAACTGGAGGGCTCCTGAAAACACAAACACTTAAAGCTGGCGAGGTCTTACATAGATGGTTGGGGAGAGAATAACAGCATCTTAGGGGAGCAATAATGCACCATGGTGTATGTTATTCTCACCTGTCTTTCAGTCTGACTGTTTTCTTCCTCTTGCACATAGTTTGTATGTCGCCTCTTTGTAATTTCATTTTTTAGCTGGGATTTCTTGCCATAGAACCATTTCATACCTGTGTGTACACATTGAGAGAATGAAGGCTGTTTTTTTTAAATACATAGGTTTACTTTACACAATTTTACTTTTATTGCTCAGAATGTGTGCATTGGCACTAGTATTTATTGGAGATCATATCCCTTTACAAATATAAGCATACTGACTTGAGCAAAAGACTACCTCGTGAGTCTCCTTGCGTACAAGACATCTGCTCTGGCAAGGAACAGGTCCTTACCTTCTAGGTGCCTCCTCCCCTTTCTGTGGACTGTGAGCATGTCAATAGTGTCAAAAATAGGGCGGTTGGTACACACAAGGCAGGTGTATCTGGAAAGCAAAACAAACGTAAACGACTTAATCACACAATGAGTGTCAAAAAGCTCGAAGCCCTAAACTCAGTGAAATGCGTTACCTTCCGTTCTTCATCAGGGCGGCTTCGTCCTCTGGAATAAAATGTGCTAGAAGATCAGCAACACGCCGTTTCTGAAACAGATGGCCAGTTTGTGGAAGCCATAACGTTACTTCATAATAAAAGCTATCAAAGCTGGATATATCGTGGGGATTGTATGGCGATGTACGCTCAGAATGATACAACATGCTACTTACCTTCAAAATATTTAATTGACTCGGGTCATTGCCCTCCCTCTTAAAGGACATTTCTATCCGTACTATTGCTCTGGCGAACAAGGCAATACAAGTTAACTACTATCTTTAATATTGTTAATGATCAGAATCAACCAGAGGATGGATTAGTGGATTACTTCCTGATTTAAAGCGAGGCATGATGGGATATCACCGGAAGTGCAGCTATGACAACAAAGTTATTTTAATACATCCACGATGACATCCGACGAGCTGACTTTTTTAAACTACGTATGGGCTTATCCTGTTTGCTTAGTTAACGGCAACTAAATGATCTGTCGTCATTGTTTGCGTGGACGTGACCATTGGTGACTAGGGAACGGTAACGTGTTGCTCGTGGGACGAGGGGGTCGCGTGATCGGCGGAGAATGTGACTCGAATAGTTTTACGCTTACACGCATCTTTAGAGATTGTTAGTAGAATTATGTCCATTGACGAACGACCTTCGGTTCAACAAGGTGGCAATGGACTGCTCCGTGGAAACCGCAGCAGGTCCTACGGTAGTTTGGTCAAGTCCTCCGTCCCTCTGGTACCACATGAAGTTCTCCAACACAAAGTTCAGCATGGAGAGACTCTTCAAGGCATTGCACTGAAATACGGAGTTTCTGTAAGTATGGTATTCTAATTTATAAATAAATAAAGTGTGTTATTGTTACTGTGTATTTGTACATAAATAAGATACAGATGACAACTAACGTTACACCAATACACCACAACAAATTCCTAGGCTATATTAAAGCTTACCGGGCAAAAAACGAGTGGTAACCTACATGTCTGTCTATTATTGAACTATTCTCTTAGTGAACACAAAGCATCTCTCTTTCAGATGGAACAAATCAAACGGGCGAACAGATTGTACACCAACGACTCTATATTTCTGAAGAAGATCTTGTTTATCCCAGCGCTTCTGTCAGACTCTGAAGCTGGCAGCTGCCTGGATTTGCTCAAAGAGGAGTCAGGTGAACGCACCACCTGTGTTTCTTCTCCGAATGACAACACAGGCCTGTCTGTGACGATACAGGGCTGCACAGAAGACGACGGGCCGGAACTCTCTCCCATGGATTTCCTAAAAAGAATGGACTCTTTGATACGACAGTCCAAGAAGGCAGCTGTCCAAGGATGCCACGACTGGGAGAAACGGTATAAACTGTTCCATATATATCTCGATTGCTTATACAACATGTGTAGACCCGCACATCACAATGTAGGCGTCATATAATAATCATAAGAGAGAACCATATAATATATTCAAATCCAGAAATGTAGCTCATTGATCCAACTCTTTGTCTTTCTAGTTTCCTTGTACAAATAGCAGAGGCATAGCAGACTAAAGCCATAGAGGGTGTCGCCAGTCCCATCAGGTGGTCTGCCTCGATTCACGAAAGGATCCTCTGTTCTCATGTGTACTCTTCACTGTATGGGAAAAAGCAGGGGCTTTGCTAGACATACTGGTAAAGTTATACTGGGGCACATGCCCCCCAATACTCAAATCACACAATTGTTTCTTGAGTATGAAATCTGTACATAAATATATGGCATCTATGCTGTACAATAAGCAAACTTAACTTCCTTTGCTTAGCCCGCTATTACTGCCATTAACATATTGCCGCTGCTGAAACTGCATCAATTACTACAGGTAAAGGTAAAAATTTAGAGATTTCAACCTTTGTGAAAATATTTATTTCAAGGCTCATTTTGAACCTTTTCAACATGCTTTTAGGCATTAAAGTCACAGGCATTAAACCCTGCATATGGAAATAATAACAAAACCCGACTCAAGTCATTAAACTATTGCACATTTGCATTATTTTGCATTCCACAATAAAACAATTAAAATAATTTAAAATATTCAGTAAGAAATATTCAAATGAACAATAATTTCATGATTTTAATCAACCATTTAAAATATAAAACAGTTACCTTTTTAATCTAAAAGTAAACAATGTCATCCCCAAAGGTATGAAGGTGCCTTGTGTCCAATACCAAGTCCGAGTTTGGTTACATTTCTTTAGCATTAAGCTGTACCGTCTATTTTTAATTTAGTAAAAAGTGGTCAATCACTTGACTGACTCAACTTTCTTCCTTCTTAACCGATACCACAGCAGAATGGTGAAGCCTGTCATGTCCCATTGTCACCCAAGTGGGACAATGGGACAGCCAAGTGTGGAGCCGTCTCAGCATACTGAATGACCGGGACTAACTTTGGTCCCAGGGTATTATCATACCTCAATCCTGGTTTTAGTTTTTGCACTGATAGCCCGATTGCTGAATGGGCACCGTGTGCGGACCCGGACCACATGGTCCGCAGTTCAGCTTGTATTTAGCGTTAAACCGCGTTGCTTTGACATTGTGGATTAGGGAAAAAAAACATCCTTTCTCTGCGTCATCAATCTAAAAGAAACCAGTGGCACGCATAGGAGCTTGTTAAAATTTGAACATGAGATTTGACTGGGGCACAGCAGATCAACACTGGGGCACATGCCCCAGTACAAGGGGTCCAGCGTATACACCTATTTCCTTCCCCCATTTTAAATAAAATGTCAACTGCATGGTTTTTAACATGTAACGTGTCTTGGTCGTACGTCTGACAATGTGCGTCTCTTTCCATCACTGCCCCACAGGTTTGCCACCATCGAAGCGGCGTGTAATGTCAAGGTCCCAGAACGGCGCTGCCTCACACGCTCCCAGAATGGCGTATCTTCACAGGTGCTGAAACAGCAGGTGTCACTGGTGGCGGTGCCGCTAACCATCACCAAGCTTACAAAGACCATCAGAGAGACGGAGGATGAGATCTTCCAGCTGTGATGCTTTGGGTTTCCCGACACCGCTGGGTTGAGGCCACGACAACAGTGTTTTCAACAGGGCCCCTGTTTTACCCCTAGGTGTGATGTTGAGTAGTTATTACAAGTCATAAAAAAACCAAAATGTACCTGCCTGTAGTGACAGTGTGTGTCCACCCAGATGTATTATGGATAGATATGTATACCAGTTGGAACAGTCCTCTGGGTATAGGCTTGTAGGTTGATCTTTATGTCATACAGCTAGGTGGCCACTCCCATATAATAGATCAGCCTACCAGTTGGTACAGTCTACTGGGTAGGCTTGTTGGTTCATCTATCTCTGTCACTTCAGAGTGATGTCACTATACGGTGTTAACTGCCATTCTGTGACTTGTGAAACTGGTTAAACTGGAACTGCATTGCCAGGTAGTCTAGTCTTGTATCACTGTCGTTTAGTTTACAATGACTGTAAGTGGTGTACTTGCCAAGCTATTATTGCACTCCTAAAGTTTATTTATAGTTGGATCAGAAGCACTTGACATTGGCTTGTGGATTGGCTTCACGTTTTATATTTCATACAGATTGTTGTTTTCACGATAAGCGATCAATCAAAGCAGTAAGTGACGAAATGTTTTGTATTTAAGTTGGGGCTGGTCATATGAGAGCTCATGTTGCCAGCTGATCAAGAGTTATGTGTAATGCTGACTAAGGGCCTGCTCATATAATGTTCATATTCATTATTTATGCAGACCTTAGCTGTGGACAACCGACTGTTTGTGTAGCTTTACCCAAATTCAAACGTTGGATAGAATAACCAAAAAAGTAACAATAGAATGTTAGCAGATAATACTTTTTATCTACATTTTAAAGACAACGTTTTGTATACCAATGTATACTTATTTGAGTGAAATAGCAGTATTTAATAAAATTGGTAATTCCAATGTTAAATGTGTGCTCAAATGATTGCACTAATTCTTTCAAGATTAACTCCTCGAAATATTCCAAACTATTAAACTACTCAATGAGTTTAATTTGAATTCAATTTGGTTACGTAAAACACATACTTTTATATGCTAATAGTAAATTAGGGAGACTAATTGTATTCATACCAATAATGTATCTGTTCCAAATCAAGGCAAATAACTATCATTACCAAGTCAATTACAAACTCATTACTAAATTTCACATTTGTATTCAGAATTCTGTCCTGTCGGCAATCAGTGGCATTGATTGCAGCTCATCATGATGTAGGCCTACCTCATGGATGCCTACACAATTGTTGCATAGAGCCAGCCGATTTAATCATATTAATTTCTTTTTATAGGAGAACTCAACGTTATACTTAACAAACCCAGATTGTCAACTCATACTATACCACTATAAAATATTCTCTATACTATATTACTGCACTGTACCGCTAATATACTTGCTTTACTTTGCCCAAATGTCCAGTCTGGGATTATTTATGTAAGCGTTTACCCTATCTTACATCTTCTGTTACTTTGCTGTACTATACTAATACAAAATTCTCAGTACATAAGGGCTAGCATACTGTTAGAGACCCCATGTGTAAAGTTAAAATGTGAAACATTTTCAAATTATTTAAAAGAGCATTGCAAGCAATATCTTTGCGCAATGTGTGTTTTTGTGGTACCCTGGAGAGAGATGGCCCAAAGATTTTCTAAGAAATCCCCAAAATATTGTAGTTTAACTATGCTCTTACACGGTAGACAAACCGTGGACCGCAATCCCCAGAAAAAATAAAGAACAGCAAACAAATTCAAGTTTGTATTTATGCTTTTGTGGGACAACAAAGCAATCAGTTTTTGGATTTTTCTTCACCTATATTCTCTGGCAACCCAACTAGATTATGACCATTTGTAAAAATGCAGATGACTCAGCACATTAACCACAAGATGGCAGTGTTGTATCGCTATCAAACTGAATATCCATTAATACTTAACGTCAGTAGTCACTTGAAACGATATTAGATATATTATTGGACGGTAATACCAATATTTTTAAGAGAGGCTGTATACTGAAAACCAGCAAAAATGTGTGACTGAATTCCAATGAACAAAATATACATAAGACAAACTTTGTAAATATGCTTGACCTTTGAGCAACTACAGAAGTTATTCCAACTTATTTATTTCTCTATTTATCTTTCTTTCTTGTTCTCGGATTTCAGATTGACAGGGCAGCATTGTTGTACAGGAGTCCACACTTCCTGCACAGCCTACTGTTTTATTGTCAGTTCCTTGTCTGCATCACAAAGATGGATATTTGCGTCCGTCGCCGGCTACGAGTGTCTACGTCTCCCATAGGGGGCCGGTGGGGTTCCTGTCAGTTGGACTTGAGTTGGCCTCATATAGTCTCCTCCTCCAGCATTTTGTTGAGTCCTGCGCAGATCTTGGTGAGGTGGCCGGGGAAGGGCCCCGTGGGGTCGTAGAGCTTGGTGAGGAGCTCGGGGTCAGAGTAATGGTTGAACACGTGGTTAATGCGCCCATGGGACTTAGGGGTCAGGTGGTTGTTCACCAGCTTCAGCAGTAGGTCCCTACAGCCGGTCAGGATCTCGGACATCACGGCCTTGTCGAAGGTGAACTCCACCTGCGATGGTTCAAGATGGGGATCATTAGACACCGCAATGGGATAGAAGCGACTAGACCTGTTACTGTCTTGCTTTTCATAATCAGCAATCTAAAAAAAAGAATGCGGATAATGCAATATACTATTATAATTGGCCAAAATGAAGTTACAAATAAATCAAATTTTTATAATGCTCTCACCCTCAATTGCATGCACAGGCACACACACTCCCACCATCATTTATAATACATCAACATGGGCTCTTGTTCCTTAAGGGACAACCGTTGCTATACCAACAGGGAACGAACAGGAGCTAACATGGCGCTTGGTGTTTCTAACAAGTGGCTAACCTCATGGAAGCTGATGGCTGTCATGGCCCCTTGGCGGAGTTTCCTCTTGAAGTCCTGCGCCAGCTCCATCTCCTGCTTGTTGAAGCAGTTGTGTCGGAACAGCACACCAATCTTGACGGCGATCTTCACCAGGTTCTTGGTCACCTTCTGGGCCTCTGCGCGGTTCCCGGAGTACTCCTTGGAGACGCGGTACAGCTCGTCCAGGATCTCGCTGGTGGTGTCATCGATGAACATCTGGACCGAGGACTTGGTGGCCATGCTGCTCAGGATCTTCTTCTGGGCCTTCAAGGCCATTTCCTTTGAGCTGAACGACTCCATGGTTACCTGGATGTCAACAATGTCAAAGAGTTGCATGAGCAAGCAAATAGGCAATAAAACATGGTCGTTGTGTACAGGGAAATATTTCACGGAAAGGAAAGTGTCATCTACATGAAAGAAACTAATTGGTAATAAAAAAAAAAGCAAAGGTATAAAGTAAAATATTAAATAGGAGTTGAATTTTCAATGTTTTGAAGAAATGCATCAAGGACAAGGGTATTTACAGGGATGGCCAGGGGGAAGAGAGAATCACCAGCAATCCCACCTGTTAGATCCTCAAAAGGACTGCAAGTCTTTCATTACACACTGCTGAGAACAGTAGGTAGTGGGAGGTCAGGTGCCTTGTCCAAGGGCAGGGTAGAAGGAAGTAGTTATGGAGGAACAGGGGAGAGGAAAGAACACATGCCCTAATGTCCGTATATCCCAGCTGGCCAGGGATTCTGGATTCTGGAAACTACTAAACCTTGCTTGTCTGACTTTTTGCCTTACGATTATGAGTGCTCACATTTTTACACCAAAAAACATCTTCAACAACATTCTCAATTCAGTAGACAAATAAAAACAATACATACAGAGATGATTGTAATTGGTCCAGGTCATCCTTTTTATCCTTTTATAATTAGTATTTTGGTTTAAAAATGTCTGCAGATGATATCTGCCAAAGCAGTGTAGACAACATCTAAAATAACACATTTTTAAATGTGTGTATTTTTGTGTGATTGTGTGTGTTTTATGTATGTGTGTATCTAGAGCTTTTGCTTTTGTGCCTGCGTCTGTCTCTATGGTCTGTCTATGTAAATGGCAGTTATTATTAAATGGTTTATTAAAATAAAACCAATGCGATGTAACCATCGTACACACACACCAATTCAGATCCACCTCTGCATGTAAATCACCCTCAGGTCGTTTTATATCTGAAGCCCTTGTGAATGCCTCTGTTTGTTTTGGCAGTTACTAGCATTGCCCGCAGGGAAAAGATCCAGGGAAGGGACTCGCCACAGACTGCGACCCCACCCCTTCAGCAACCCCAGTGGGCACTTTGAACACACCTAACCCTTCATAGTCTGGAGGAGTCCTTAACAAACCCTTCTTACAATGGATAACCTCCAATGGACACACACACTCACACACACACACACACACACACACACACACACACACACACACACACACACACACACACACACATACACACACACACTTGTGAATTCACACACACAGGCACACACAACACATACACTCCCTGGGGAGGTCATCAGTGTAGCAACTGGAAGCTTTTGTATTTGTATATGTAGTGACAGAATGATGCAGATGACAAACATTTATTTTTCAACAACAGAGCGCTTAGAGCGTTTGACATAGCTACAGCCAATGTTCCAAAAACACAAGTGCAAGAACACATGCACTTATTTTCTTGTCTTCCTAGTTTCTTTTATTTTTTATAAAGGTAAAGAAAGAAGAACAACGAACAGTAGAGTGGAACATTTGTCATTTGTATTCCTGCCTGGCTAACAGAACTACAATCTGTACTTATGTAGACTGCTTATATTAAGCATAGACAAGTTGAATTATTAGACTGGGAGGGAAATAATCAGTTTCTTAGCTATCTAACATTCAGTTCCGCCTTATTGAACACTTACAAGCATAATTTAGATGCCATTATATAATTTATATGAAATGTGTTATTCTACAAGTTATTATGATTCCTAACAGTTTTCCACCATTGGACCAACAGGCAGACATATAGGAGAGCTGTATGTAGGCCTATGTGGCATCGCTTTACTCTGAGTTCCGGTGCACAATCCCACTGAGACCTGTGTGGACGTGTGCTTGACGTGAATGTGGCAGGCGGGCTGCATAGTTTAGACAGGTCCTTACGTGTGTGTGTGTGTGTGTGTGTGTGTGTGTGTGTGTTTGTTCCTGGTTCAATCCATTTTATAAAGCACAACACAGAAGCCCAACCTGAAGTCCAAGGGCGTAGTAGCCATTGTAAATGGGGGCGACGACACGTCCCCCCACACATTTCAAATCTAGGTTTTGACAGCTATCTGCTATCTGACAGATAGCTTACACGTGTAGGACAACTGATGTCGTGGATACACACTTTAACAAAATAAGAGAGGTCAAGAAAGCTGAAGTTTGAAAGATAAAGACTTTTGTAAAAAAACTCCCATTTTTCCTCCTACATGCACTGACCAATCACAACACCCTATGCATCATCGGGCCTAGAAATTAGGCACCTCCTCTGTGTCCCTATTAACTGAACATACACTTATCCTCCTTCTCCGGATTCTCAGTAGATCACAACGTAAATAATTTACATCTTAAACATTACAGTTATATCACATGTAGAGCAGTGAGTTACTCTAATTAAAATCCACTCGTCACCTTATTAATTAAACTGATATAAAACAGACATAATAAATGTGCTTATGACATGAAATTGTCTATCAACCATCACTTGCTTGAGGTAGTTTACATGTGTGACAAACACAATCCTGAGTAAAGTAGCCACGTATAGTCAAAGAAAGCAAATGCCTCTACCACATACTGTATATGAGTTAACTTGCAGATGTCTATGGAGCACAATGTCACAGACCCGTTTAAACAACACTGCAATCTGTCACATCCATCAGTAGGAGTTGGATAGTTTAGATAGAGCAAGAGTGTGCGAGCAGTTCATCTCAGCAAATGATCAAAGAAGACCTTCAATTAAGACCTTCAATTAAGTACCATTCTCTGCCACAGCTTCTCCACCATCACCAGTCTCTGCCACAGCCTCTCTCCACCATCACCAGGCTCTGCCACAGCCTCTCTCCACCATCACCATTCTCTGCCCCAGGCTCTGTCACAGCCTCTGTCCATCACCACTCTCTGATAATGTACTGTTTGTGTAGTATTTTCATATGTTTGTCCTATATTAAATGAAGTATATTATGTATATGGTATATAGTAGTTTTGGTTTTATTTATATTATTGCCCGTCTCTCTGTCTGTACACCCCTCTTTATAATCTCCTCTCTCCAGTCTGAGTATCCTCCATCTTCTGTCACTGCACAGACCCTCTTACAACCACAGTAATTAGTACTTTATGTTCCCAAAAGTCACCAGAAATTAGCATTTAAGTGATTTTCTTTAAATATACATATATATTTTCGGGGGAGCATGCCCCCAAACCCCCCTACAATGAGTGTGTCCCCCCCAGATTCAAAATCACTCTTACGCCCCTGCTGGAGTCGCAATTTCATAATATTATGTACCCCTTTGGAAGCTGCTTTTGGGCAAAGCAATGCCTGCTTATCCAAAACAGGGCTTTTCTGTGTAGATCTGTAAAAAAACGGATGCACCATTTGTTTAATAATGCCCGAGTCTGTGCTCTTTATGGTTGTTTAATTGATAGAGCTCTGTGTTTTTTGTTCCTGAATGCGGCGTCAGCAATGTGAACAAACGACCCCACGTGGCATAGGGCCTACTAATATGAAAAATGGACTTCAAGCCGAGCTAACGACCATGCCATGTTAATAGGCAGTGTGTGTGACTGCCTCTCCATCTTCGGCGTGCTGTACTGCGCCCAACGCTCAGCATCCATAATAAGAAAACTGCCATTTTTACCGGATACCCCACCAGGATCTTTATTACATGCCCAACCATTTATCCAGAACAAGTGTCACATCCATAATGACTTGCTTCGACACGCACGCCACTCGTTCACCGCGGGGGAATTAAAGCACATTCATTAGATAAATTTCCCTCAACAGTGATAATGGAAGTGGTGCACTGTGATCGCTATTTCAGATGTGCGCGCCAATCTAATTTATTTGCTAAAAGGACTTGCGGGATTTGAGAGACGCTCGCACAGTGTGCATGCCGTCAGATATCCAACATAGTGAAATATGATGCCACAGCTGGAAGCAGCTTGTGGTTTATTTATTTTTTGGTTCTCGCTTTGCCAACCGTCAAAAGTATGTTTGTGGGGCCTACTGACGTTTTAGTTTGGAGAGTGGTTAATGAAGTGTGATACATCTCTTTCTGCAAAGCATCCACTTTCAGACGTTGAAAGCAACATCAGCTGCATCGCAGTTCAAGTGTTTACTTTAGTG
>JACYXH010000826.1:5845223-5932723 GCA_026745465.1 Lota lota
AAAATTGTCTTCCTCTGAATGCTCCCTTTCCAACTGAAAACAGAGCAAGCCTGGTCACAAGAAATTACACAAAAATTATGATAATGTCCAGGATATTCCTGCCATTTTTCCTCCTTTTATGATTCCACATACTTGCTAATATAACCAGTAATATTATCAGTGTTATAAATGGCTTATTAACATGAACAATAATACAAAAAGGTATCATCTTAATGCTTAATATCACCGTTAGGTCTCTTTGTTAATACATACATACAAATGTTTTGAGAGTTATTTGAGTACCTCCATTTACACATATCAAAACTTGCTGCCAGACCATTCTGGTGCAAGATCAATGGACTCCTTTTCATGAGAAGGGATTTTAAAATGTGTTTTGTAGACTTTCTTTGTATGAGCATTTCAAGTATGAGATAGACTTCATAAAGTGTGTTGATTGGATAGACACTCTGTTAATACCACCCCGCCGCCCCCATCCAACTCCACCCAGCCCAACATGTCTGCTAAACTATACAGGGGTAGTGAACCCAAAATCTTTTTTGTTTTTTGTTTTAAACACGCTTATGTCTCTGATGTGAACCTCATCATAGTAATCTTTGTCATTTTACAGTTTTCATTCAGAGAAAACTGGTGTAAAGTCCTATAATTTTGCTAGTCTCTGCCAACCAGGTTGTGAACTCTGCTCCAAACTCAAGTTGCGTTCTTTTCATGCCTCATAAAAGGCCCTTTGACGTCACGACGAAAAGACACGGCTGGCGAGGTGTGTGGGGATTTGTAGAGCTCCGTCTGGCCAGCGTTTGATGTTGATGGCCTCGTCCAAGAGAGGGTTAAGCTTTGGGACACCTATAGTGTAACGCCACGGTGTGTATGGATGTGCAGAGCTCTGTCTGAGCAGTGGTTGAAGTTGGTGTCCACGTACAAGAAGGTTAAGCTTCTCGGCCACTTTTTTTAACTACGCCACACGCCATTTCATATTCAGCATTATAAAGTCGCCGTGGGTTGTAAACATGGGGATAACAATTTATCTCCTTGCTAGATCTCTTAAAATATGTTTTCTTAAATCTCATAGTCTTAAAATTTGTGCTGAAAACAGGGGGTTCCTTTACACTTTAAATAGTTTAAAAGGGCCCCTGCTTTACCACCAGGTGAGATCATCCTACCAGTTGGTCCGATCCACTGGTTAGCCTGGTGTCATACTGTACATCTGGGTATACCCTCCCACACTAGTGATGTCACTAATGGGTAAATTGTGAAATATCAGACCTGGTAATGGGTCTGATGTAATGGGTAACCTCACAATATTGTTATTACGTCCTATTTACTATATCTTATAACATCTTGTATCCATGATTTTCTTCAACCAAAGAAGAAGAAGAAGAAGATGAACAGGATGAAGTGATGTGATTGGCCGCTGAACACTTCCCGTGCGTGCATGTGTGTAGGTGTGTGTGTGTGTGTGTTTGTGTAAGGGCGACAACGTCCTCTCACAGTAGGGAGCAAGAGGCGCTGCGCATGGGCAGGCTGGAGGGCAGCTTGACATACTGGTGCCTGAAGCTGTACTTCTTGTTGTTGAGCACGGGGCCCGCGGGGATCTCCGGCGGGTCGTCGGGGGCCGCCAGCTCCGGCACGGGATTGGCCGGGGGCACCTCCAGCCGGCTCATCTTGCTTATCTTAGTCTTTTTGGCCTTTTCCCGCTCCGGGGGCTCCTCGGAGAGGGCGGGGGGCTCGCTTGCGCCCTCTTGCGGGGGCATGGCGTCCAGCGGCAGGTCGCTGGGCGTGGGCTTACCCTCCGCCTGCTCCTCCGTGCGGATGTGGAGGTTGGAGGTGGAGCGCTTGGCATCGGTGCAAGTGGAGCTGTGGGGGGGGGGGGGGGGGGGGCAGTGTGGCCACATGTCACAAATGGTTCACAGAAAGCTCTTGAATGAGAGATGGTAGATCTCTTGACTATGACTCTGACTGCAGCGGCCATCTTGTCTATTTACACCCTGTCTCTCAATCACTCTGTCTGTTTTCTTTGTCTTTCCTTTTGTCTCTTTTTCTTTAAGCTTGCACGCAAGCAAGCGCACACACACACACACACAAACACAAACACAAACATCCACCGCCTTTGAAACCTCAACCGTTTCCAAACTCAACACAAAAAAGCATATACAAACTTTGAAAACGCCTGTCTCTTCATCTGTAGAGGCCTTCACCTCAGGGCCAGAGACGGTAGTTTAATAACACAGACATATTATAACAGAGGCCCTCCAGAGGCCGCTCCTCTCTAGTCTGGACCCTCTGCTGTGAACTGAATACAGAACGTAGCCAGCGGACCACTCACCCATTAGAGCTGCGGTCCTCCGAGTCCTTCTGCTCACTGCTGTAGCGCAGCTCGGCCGGGGTCTTGAATGACAGGTCCTTCTTCCCTTTCAGCCAGTAGGTCTTCATGTAGCCTTTACCCTGCAAAGACACAGCAAATGAACATTAAGAAGACCTATTGAAGTAGCCGCGATGGCGTGCTAGCGCATTTCCTTGCTAGCATGTTATATATATATAAACCATGCTGTTGTTTGAAAATGTTCAGATGAACGTTTCTATTAGGGTGACCAGACGGCCCCGTTTTACCGGGTAAAGTCCCTGTTTCAGGTAGCCTGTCCCTGATTGGAGCAGTCTCCAGAAATGTCCCCGTTTAGAAATGATTAGATCTTTATTTCTATATTAATCAATTATTAAATGGCAAAGGTTCTAGCTTGCTAAACAATATTAATTATGAGACATTTTGTAATTAGGCTTCTGTTTATCAAACAAGCTTTTTCTTCTGTAGACCTCGTTACACAGGGGTCTATCAATTGACTTTATACCTTAGCAGGCATGACTGATCATAAACAATATGGTATCGATACAATCTAGAACAATTCCCTATTCAAGTAGCCTACGTTGGTTTGTTTTTAGCTGGTTTTCCAAAGCTATAAACACATCATAGTCAACCATTGGGCCAAATGGTTTACTACAGTACTACATATACCATGAATAGGTAAAAATGTAACTATGTCCCCTTCTTTATTTCATAAATAGTTACATTAGATATTTAGTTGATATTTGGACCACCAAAACACAAATGTCCTTGTTTTTTCATTTCAGAAATCTTGCAGCCTTATCTTCTATGCACTTGCAATATTTGCTGTGAGTGACCTTCAGTGGCATATTTGCCTGCAATGGCAGACATCACAAGCGTTAATACGAAATAACATATAATGGGCATAAATGTTTCTGTCTTTCGGATTTGACGTTAAACCCAGGTCCTGACTCACTGTGATCACTAAAGATCCCATGGCACTTGATGTAAGAGTAGGGGTGCTAACCCCGATTTCCTGGCCCAATTCCCAACCTGGCTCTTGTACCAACATGGCCACCTAATCATCCCCCTGGGTCTCTGATTGGATTATTTCATGCCTCATCTCTCCACTGTGATAGCCATACCAGTGTGTGGTGAGCGTTGAGCGTTGCGCTGCCATGCATCACCCAGGTGGGGGCTACACACCTGAGGTGTCATATCCCCCACACTCTCTATTTGAAGCTCCTTAAGGGCCTTGATAATTATTACAACGCACTCATTGTAGTCTATTATTTCTTTGTCTCAACACTAGCTTTCCCTCGAGCTGCTGGCATTGCAATTTCGTTAAAGAGATTAAATAGTCTTATAGTATCTTCTCTTATATAAAAAACGCTATATAAACGCCATGAATTATTATTATTATAAGCAATGTGAATACATTCAATACTATTGCAAGTATCAACACGTATGCTACACTAATAACTGTGTTGAGGGGAAAGTACAAATGACTCTTGTTAAAAGTCTAAACTTGTCTGTTTGTCCATCAATGAGTGTCTTCAAACGTTTTTATCATAAGTCATTATTTTCACGTACATGTCATTGATCATCTTACACGCATCCCTTTTTCAGAAATCTTGTGAAACTCAAATTGGATTTTAACGCTTCAAATGTTCTTATTAAGAGGCTGACAGGACTGCACATTAAACACATCAATCATGATGTGTATTGATGCATGGGGTGTGTGTGTGTGTGTGGGGGGAGGGGTTAGGGAGGATGAGCACATACAAAATGTGCTGAAAAAAGTATCTGAGATCTTTCTAGTGTAACTAGCCGTCTTGATTTGATAGAACATCCAGATGATGGATGTTTACCGAGAGAGCGCTACAGTCTCTTTAGACATTCCTCTACACCTGGACTCAGCCAGCTGGGCGTGACTTACCTTTACAAATATTTTGCCCCTCTCCTCAATGATGTAGGGCTCGTGTTCCAGGTGGTCTTTGGTGGTCTGGCTAATGTGGATCTGCATACCCTGTGTAGACACAGTCGGGTGGATATTTTTTTGTTAAATATTGGTTCGGATAATTGTGTTGAAAGTGTTGTCAGTTTTGGTTTCAGTATGAGGAAGAATGAATCTCAGAAGGAGCTAGCCAGCTGTCTGCTATAGCCTGTTACTTAAATTGCTGACACATATCATGATATTATTATTCGTTTTAATATAAAGCCTGCTGGTGTGAAGTCAGCTGTAGAGGAAGTTAACTTGGATGTATTATAATAACTAATAGATAATGTTTTTGTGGGGCATATTGTGTTGAAAATAATTAAGTAAAATGAGCTTTACAAATTTGTTTTTATTTAATGTTTTAGCCGAAAGCAACCACTGGAAGTGGTGTTATATTAAACTGAAATAGTTTATTAGGTACTCTCCAGAAATTGCTCACGCTAATCAACCCCAAGACACAAGAGGTCTATTATTCAGCACATTGAGCCCGCCAGGGCTCCAAGTTTGTTCCGATCTGATTGGCTCGTACTACGTTCTCCGGGGGTTTGATTAAATGTGATTGGCTGATACTCACTACTCCGTTGCTCTCCATCCTGGAGGCGGTGTTGACCGTGTCTCCGAACAGACAGTAGCGAGGCATCTTCAGCCCCACCACGCCGGCCACCACCATGCCAGAGTGGATCCCTGGGGGTACAACCATATGGAGGTCTGTTGGTTGAGCACCTAACCTTAACACTGTCAGAGGGAGGGGTGTGGTCTTCCCACAGAGCCCCCCTCCCCCAATAAGAGATGTATACACTTGTGGAATTGAAAGATATTTTGATTACATTATATATATTTCAGTGTTTCCCAACCTTTTTTTAACTCATGTTGGGAGGTATTACGAAGCAAAATCAAAATCCATACCTGTACCCCCGAGAACATGCCCCCGGTTCCTATAGCTACTCTGCACTGTCCAGTTGTTGCTGTTGTTGATTATTCGGTTTAGTCTGTTTTATTATTGTAGTTCCTCCAATTTTAACTGTATGGTTTGATCCATTCTAAGCCTAATTGTTGATTTGGATACATAAAATCCTTCAGTGTGAGGATCCTCACACTCCTCACACTGAATCCAAGCGCCATCCCTGCAGTAAATCACTGGGGTATGGAATAACTTTATGACTGACGGGTTACATTCTCACCAGCTCTAAATACAAAATGTACTTAAAGCTGCTGGCCTTCTTCCGTCTAGCTCAACCGCTTTAGCATGGCATTAACACTGCCGAGGTTATATACTATATATATATATATATATATATATATATAAATGCCATTTGGTTGATTTTACATACATGCCATTTTGTGGATGCTTTTATTCAAAGCGTCTTTCAATTATTCTGCTCTACCCCAGCATTCGAGCTCGACAGGATTTGTTGCGGTAGATTCCCAAGGGGGTCACCCGTGGTAAGAAATGTATTCACTCACAGAATTGAAAAGTGCTTGAGATAAAAGCTTCCACACAATGGCAAATCCATTTATATATATACAAATGTAGCTAGCTCTAGCAAACTGGCCACAATTCTCCCTCGTCTCATATCATATGTGAGAAAGATATTGTGTGTCCTCTACACGGCCCTCCTTTAAACTTTCCATGTTTCATCAAAAGCCACGTTTGATGAAACATTCCTGTCTGGCGGCCCCAAGCTTGGCATTTGGCCCCTCACCGACTCGGATCTGGATGTTGTCCCCTGTGGAGGGGTCCTTGAGGTGGTCGATGGAGCTCAGCATGTCCAGGGCCATGTCACAGATGTGGTGGGCGTGGAAAGTGGTCTTGTTGGGAACTCCCGCCACCACCATGTAGGCATCGCGGATGGTTTCCACCTGCCACACACCACCACCACCATGGGTTATTCTTTGTGTCAAGGTTACATTGCATTAAGGCATGTGAGACGAGTAGAAGACAACAAACAGTTACCGTCTCATCCTGCTTCTCAGGCCCGACATTATACAACACTCCTCTTAATCTTAGCCTTGTAAAGGACAAGGATAGGTTCAATAGGTGCCAAACTGGCAGACATATAATGGCAGCTCAAATCAAAGCAGAAAAGCAGAAAAGAGTGGAAGAGAGCAAGATTTTGAAACTGAACAATCAAAAAGAAATGTGACCTCCTTCTCTGCTCCCTTCCTCCCTATGTTTCTCCGTCATTGAGAGGTGTATTTCACACACCTGTGGTTGACAGGCAAGATCCATTCCACAAACCAACTGAAGAGATGCCCTGATTGGTCAGAAATGAGCAGGGAGCGGTCAAAAATCTAAATTGGCTCTGCAGAGGCTGGCACAATCAACTCTAAACAGATATTCCTTTCACCCACTAATAGCTAACGGATGGCTGTGCCATTTCTAACAATTAATAGCTCTTGAGTCCTACCTACAGCACCTTTAAAGGTACATTATTTAACAAATGTACTGTACAAAATCATAAAATAAAATTACCATGATATGTCATCAGAGATAAAGGGAACATGCTCAGTCTAAATATTGGCTTTTCCAACAACAATGCTATAGCCTTTATTTTCTCCTCTGAAATTTCCATTATGGGTCGGAACGTTTGTTTTTGCACCCCAGGTTGCCAAATATGAAACAAACAGCCACACAAACACAGAGTGCTGAAGCCATGGAAGCAAGCAAATTAACTGGATCAACTTAGTTTGTACTAGTCTAGTAACCCAACCTAAAAAACCATGTCCTCTTTCGAAAGAGATCCATGACCAAAGCTGTGCTAAAACACAGGTAAATCTTGGTGTTGAATTTGAAAGATGGACACAGCTTAGAGGCCAGAAGGATTTCCAGACGGATACCTCTTGAGCTGGTTTATAATTTGCAAACAATAAATACATTGCAAACATATACATTAGCTGACCAACTTACAGTGTAGGGCTCGTCGTCGCTTGTCGATAATACTTTTGCTTGTCTCAAAATATAATGTTGTGCTTGGCTGGTCTTGAGCTCATGTTCTTTCAGTGTTCTCAACCTGGCAACCCGCGTGAACTTCGAGTCTTGGGAGGAGGTGGCGTGCGGAGACAACTATCTCCAATATTGTCAAGTTGGACAGCAGTACCCGCTCTGTGTCAATGTTACATATTGTACCTTTCAGTAAGATTATATGAAATAGTAGATGAGAAGATAAAAAAAGATATCATGACGGTGGGATAGTCTGTACATCTGACACATGAAAAGAGTCATTCTTGAGCTGTGTTTTGATGTATAACACCTGGGTTGTAAGGTGATTTATGGACAACGTTATTATTGCTAATGTTACATAAATACAAAACCGAGAATTGCAGAATCAGGGTCTGTTAACTTGACTATGAAACATTTTCATTTTTTGGCCAAAATCTGTTCCATGGCATATCTAATCTTCTTCCAACACCACAGTGGAAGAAGATTCCATTACTGGAATGATTAAACACCCAAGCGCTTCCTAGTCACTTATCTTACTTATTTGACTGTAGCAGAAACCCCTCTGCGTTTGGCAACTACTCCAGAGTATTCATTACCTGTCCTGAGTCACAATAAGAAGAGATGGCTTCACGGTAATGATGGGCTGCCAGCCTCTCCTCTCTAATGCTCTCTATTGTATTCCTGTGTTACCATATAAGTTTACACGTTGCCTCCAAGAGGCGACTGTCACGTTTGACACTCATTACAATTCAATGATCAGGGCTCACCCAAAGTTCACGCATATTTCATAGATTTCCCAAGTCGCCAGTGTATTGTATTTCCCCCGAGGTGCGTTCAAAATTCAATCTAATTTAATCTAATTTATGTGAAAGATATCCCCTCCCTTTCCACGCCATCCCTGGAGGCGGGCGCACACAGGACTGCGTTTTAGACTATTTGTCTTATTAAACTAAATAAAGAAAGAAAAGAAAAGAAAAGCGCGGGGAAGGCATAACATAATACATGAAACACATTTTCTCAATGGTGAGTGCAGCAACTCTGCGTTGTTGTTACTCAATGGTTCCCCCTCAAAGGAACAAACTCTCACTTCTTGCACAGTCACAGAGTTCAGGAGCTCCTCTACTTTAAACTCACTACAGCCAGACAGATAGGCAGGCAGACAGATAGACAGACAGACAGCAGGCAGGCAAGCAGGCAGATGAGCGGATAGATAGATAGATAGATAGATAGATAGATAGACAGGACTGATTAGACAATAGAAAAAGAAATATATATATAGAGAGAGAGATAGATAGATAGACAGGACCGGTTGGAGGCTCGATAGATAGAGACAGACAGACAGACGGAGACTGACCTTGTACACGTTGTGCTTCTCGCTGAGCGTGTCGAACACAATGTAGATTTCGTTGAGCATGTCCACCACCTGCATAGGGGTGATGTGGATGCAGATCTCATTGAACTTCACCACATCGCTGAACAGGATGGTGACGTCTGGGAACACCTGGAACACAGGACAGACAGACAGACACTGGAATGTATCACAACGCTGAATAGTTGTATTATATAACACTCTATGTCGTGTAGTACATTTAAATGACATTCCACAGATTCGTTCGTGTAACACATATAAATATAAATATTGAAGAACGGTTATTGTAGACTACACATCCGTGCAAAGGCACCACTTCATGTTGTGTTCTGCTTTTACCTGAGGAATATCAGAATATCCATACATTAACCTTTACTGCACCAGCCAGAGTAACATACAGTTGCCCACATCCTCTTGTCTGCTGAATGGGTCTATTTGTGCTTTGGAGTGGAGATTTTCCATCAGTCTTACGGCCTCTGATCTGGCTGTACCTGACAGGTCTCCAGCGCCGTGATGCCCTTCCTCAGACGGTCGGCCACAGCTTTGGGGATCATAGCGTACAGTAAGGAGTCGCCTCTCTTCTTCTCCTCGTCCAGCTTCTTGATGATCTCCTGCAGCTGGGCGTACTTCTGTTGCTCCTGGAGGGTGAGACGTGCGAGAGAAACGCATTAGGGCCGCCGGGCGCCACAAAATACATCCACGTGGAATTCAAGCTGCGCTTGTAAGTGCATTTCTATCCTATGGACACTAGATGTACAGAATGATGCATGTGTTTGTAAGGTTTGGGCTCAAGCTTATAGGCAACTTTTCTTTTATTTAAACCTCCTTCCATAGTTATCGACTTTTTTTACATTGCACACACCTGGTGATAACTCCATGTTACCTGCCTTGGTTATGTGTTGTCTCTGGTGGCGCCCACAGAACTGCATAGATCGTGTTTAATATATAATACAAAAAATATGATATGCAAAATGGCCTCTTAGTGCCTTGAAAATTTCTTATCGAAAGTGACTTGCAGTGAATTCAAATACAGGTAATTAACGAGCAGGTATAGGTTAGGGCAGCTTGCTCAAGGATGCCTACAGGTTAGGCTGTGGACATTGGGGATTAAACCCAGAACTTTTGGTCAAAAAATCAAACACCCTCTTAGCCATGACAGAGGAGAGGTGAATTACAGAGGTGAGCATGGTGGTTGGTGGGGGTTGGGGTGTAGCTCCACCTGATCCAGGGCCAGCTGTAGCTCGGCCGACTGCTGGGTGCCGGCCAGGATCAGCTCCCTGCTAGAGTCGTGGAGGTTCAGGTCGTTGACGTACACCCCCATCTTGATCATGTCCTCCACCGTCTCAATACTTCAGGAAGAACCACAGCGAGGAGCCAGGTATTGTAGCGAGGCCAAGAGGGATCCGTGTTCATAGAACAAGTAAAAGGAAAGCCACTAGATGTGAGTTCATGTCTTCAAATGTCACGTTGACACCTGTAATTCCCAGACGATGGAGGCGATGTGTGGATTTGAAGCGGTAATAGCAGGGTTTGATAAAAGAGGCATCTACTCTGCAAACTGACTGACAGCATGGAAATGAGTAAACTGTAAAAACAGAAATCTACCAACAGCGCTGTAGAAACCAAAGATTCGGTATTAGTGCTGCTTATCCCCTAGTTCTGTGATGTGTGACGAGACCCTGACCCCTGACCCCAACAGGCTCCAGGAAGGGGAGGCGTGGCGGCGACCTTACATTGGCGTTCCCAGAAAGATGAGTGAGTCCCACTGTGGGACATACTTCATCTGGCCCTTCAGGTGGAGGGGCTTCTTCGGTGGCTCTCGCAGGTCCTCGAAGATGGTCTCACTGCACTTCCCTGAGGGAGGGAGGGAGGGAGGGAGGGAGGGAGGGAGGGAGAGAGAGAGAGAGAGAGAGAGAGAGAGAGAGAGAGAGAGAGAGAACCACAGGGTGAGCTAGATCAGCCCTGAAACAATTCAGAAATCTGACACATTTCATCCTCATCAGTATTCTGTAGGATGAGCCAATGGGATTCTTTCCCTCAAATGTTGATAAAACGTATGAAGGTATGGAGAGAGTGAGAAAGAGAGTTATTTCCAATCAGAGCACTATCTGACGTGTTGAGAGTTGACCCGGGACTTCTGAGTGAATGACAGCTCTTTGTCACTGTCACTCATCTTGTACTTTCTGTACAAACAAAGTTTTTGTCACACACCTGAGTGGGAAGAGAAGGACGTGTGAAGACTAGATAGTACACAACCAGAATGCTAACACTATTTCATCCAAGCCCAAAGCCCAAATCCCCCAAAACACCTAAATCCCCCCCCCCCCCCCCACCACTGTCCCTGTCTATCTGCCAAAGACAGCAGAGGTTTGAGTGAGCAATAAATGGATTCTGACCAGTGACTGTCTGGAAAGCAAGCAGTTCGATGTCCTCTCCCCCGGAGTTGGCAGAGCTGTTGTACTGGGTCAGAGCACTGCTGTACTCCTGGTCGCTCCCCTTCATCTCCTCCACTGACATGGTGTCTGGTAGATGGTGAGGAGAAACACACCGACATGATGGGGAGTGGTGGGGTGTGGATGGATGGATGGATGGATGGATGGGTGGTGGATGGGATGGATGGATGGATGGATGGATGAGTGGGTGGATGAGTGGTGGATGGACAGATAGATGGATAGATGGATGGATGGAAGGAAGGGTGGATGGATGGTGTTCAATCAGGAAGTAAATATTTCTTGTGTTGCATTTTAGACTCAAATAACCTAGAGATTAGACTAGTTTGTGGAATAACTGGATCTATTACAGTAAACAGTTAAACAGGGTTCTCTTTTAGTACTGTTAATAATGACTTGTTATTTCAGACTCTTTTGAAATAAGAACAAATTCAAGGCATAATGTTTATGTTTTATGGTCACCTCGCTCCTCCTCTCTCTTGGCCTTTTCGTTTTCCTCCTTCTCCTCTGGCTCCTCCTTGCTGAGCTTGGGGATGTTGACCTTCTGCTTGCTCTCCACCACCGCCTTGGACAGGAGCTCAAACACGTTGTTCAGATGGAAGTAGATCTGGGGGGAACAGACCACCATGTTCCTGTCATGATGATCAAAGACCACCAGCCATGTTTGTGAGTCTCATGCGGAAGACACTAGCATGTGGTTCCTCTTACAGCCTTTAGGTGGATTGTGGTAATTATATGGTTAGGATCTCAGAGGCTAGTTCATCTTTATATAATGTATTTTGCGAGGTTTTCTTTCATTAAACAGCTATAAAGGATTGCATGTTAATGAGTTTTGGCCATAGAGTGGTGCGAGGCGGCCATTCAAGTCCCGCCCTAAATGTGCAAAATATGGATTGATTCCGCTGCTGGTGGCAAAAATCTCAAAGAATGGCGATGCTGTGAAGAAGACAAATCTACACCTATAACCGTATTGTGTAAACCAATGGATGATTCAATTTTGTACAGTCTCTGGCACATAGACAGTACACAAACTGTAAATGTTGTCTCGAATAAGGTATGAGAAGATAAGTAAGTAAATAAGTAAGAGTAAGATTAGATGTACCTTTTTCATTCCAGACAGGAAATTAGGTAATTAATGAGTCAGTAGGTAAGCATGCAGACATAGTATTAGGGTTAGTCTAACCCTTATCCTGCCGTAGTCAGTCAGTCAATATGATCAGTCAGTCAGCCGTCAGCCAGCCAGTATATCAGCCTGTCAGTCAGTAAGCCAGTTAGTAAGTCAGTCAGTAAGGTCAGGTGAGTTTATAAACCAGCCATCAGACGGAGAGATCCCACACCCTCCCGCCAGGACTCACGTTGTCCCAGCTGAACTCCAGCATGGGCCTGACCAGGGTGAACTCCTCGTTGACCTTCTTGCCCTGGAGGTCTGAGAAGACCTCCTTGAGGCCATCCCCGATGCGGTACATGGTCATGTCACGGCGGAAGATGACGCTGAAGGGGAACATGTCGAAGAAGATCCCGCGCTTCATGTGCAAATATCGTAGGCGCCCGTCTTCTGCTGGGGCAGCGGTGGCAAAAAGCTGATGCATCTTGTACATGGACGGAAAACAACACCTAAACCGTATAAGTTGTGTAAACCAATGGATGATTCAATTTTGTACAGTCTCTGGCACATAGACAGTACACAAACTGTAAATGTTGTCTCGAATAAGGTAGGAGAAGATAAGTAAGTAAAAGAGTAAATTAGATGTACCTTTCATTCCAGACAATTATTAGTGTGAGTCAGCAGTCAAGTATAGTAGTTTTGCCGTGTCAGTCAGTTATGAAGTCAGTAAGAGTTTATGATTGTAAGTCAGTGTCGTCAGTTTATGAAGGATGTGGAGATGAGGTATCGCTTGAGGATCCATATGATGGATGAAGGGTAGATGGGGGTGGTTGAGAAGACCCGATGGGCATGGTCTGTTGCTGGGGCATGTGGTGGAACGCGTTGTTGTATCTGGTACACGTGTGTTGACGGTTTTGGTTTCTTTTGGTTTTCATTTTTTGGGTTTTCTGTTTTTTTTTTTTTTTTGATTGTTTTTTTTGTTGTTGTTTTTTTATTTTTCTTTTAAAGTATGTGAGTTGTTTGTTTGTTAGCGGGCGTTATCTATAGCCGTGATATTTTCCAATATCAAAGCAATACACTTTTACTAGTGAGTTTTCTCATTTTATATTCATCCTTCAGAGACTGACATTTTTCTTGTTGACATTTTTCGTGTTGACATTTTCCGTGTTGACATTTTTCATGTTGACATTTTTCTTGTTGACTAAAATAAAGTATGTTGTTGTTTGGAAAGACATAATTGTATTATTATTGAAGACCATTTGAGGAGACTCATTATAAACTGATACAATTATTGTCCTCGCTTAATAGCACTTAATGACAGAGATGTCCTGTTTTATACCGCCGCCGGAATTAAACCAGGAACTATCTGTGTACGGTCTCTATGGCGACTACGGCTGGCATCTGATAGCGGGCGGGGGTCGGCTAGAGGTTGAATACATTGCTGCTGAGAGTGCTGGCGATGACAGCCAACAACTTGGCGGCGCTGTACAGCAAAAATGCACAGCTTGTGGATTATGGTTCCATCTCTACCATGCTCAGCTGCGCACTGCGTCACTGACCCAGAGCCCCATCCTAATAAACACTTATCTCTGTGCAATAAACACTTAAAGCTTGGGATATTACAGCCATGATGGAGACGTAAACTGGGTCAAGGAGACGGGCATGAGCTGAGATCCAGGCTGCGAGCCGCCTCAACCTCTTGACCTATGGGACACGGTTCGTACACACGTACCACGTATGTCATCTTCTCCGTCTCCTCCTTGGACAGGATCTCCACCTCGATGTCTGTGTTGTAGAACTGCCGGCCCACCTGAGAGAGCTGGCCTGGGAAGGTGTGTGTGTGTGGGGGGGGGGGGGGGGCACATCAGTAATTAACTGCTGAAGGATAGCATAGGATCTTTAGTGAAGGATTATAGGTGATGTCGTTAATGGGAGGCTTTGGAAAAAAACCAAGGGTTGTGAGTGCCGCATCACATCATATAACCTTGGAAGTCCAATCCCAAACAAATCCACAGGGCTGACCTAGTTGCCATTGCCGTTCTCATGTTGAGATAATTACTTGTCGTGTTGGATTAATCCGGTTTGATGCAGTGGTGATAACCGCATTCTGTGTCAAGGGCTTATTTCCAAAATAATTCCTTGCTTTAGGGGGTGAGAGCACTCCGAATGTGGTGTCCAATATTCAAAACAGTTTGTGTTCATATGCTGAATCCAACATGGTGTTCTGTTTCATTCTAGAAAAATGAAAGCGCTGTGAAATGCCTGATTTCCCTTTGTATCATACATCCGAAATATTACCATTCCACATTCATATGTATCAGCTCTACTAGCAAGTTTATTGCTATGTGACATTCACATCCTGATAGTAGTGCAAGGTCAAACCGTAATGATAAAAAGTATTCTATGCTCATAATATTCTATCAGGATGACAGTTATGAGATGAGTCGAGGCTTTAGACAAACTTGTAGTTAGTGATACAATGATTGCTAAACTCATTTATAGATATCAATGATGGAGGTGTGTTTGTATCTTGTGCTTTTTTGTGTTGGTGAAACCATAAAGGCTTAGTGGTTTTTCTCATTAGGCATCGCCCATGAGGCCTTTGTTTACAATGTTTGGTTTGCCTAACAAAGTCCAGTGTGAATGCTTACCAAACCAAATGAAGACGCAACAAAGTATAACCTTCACCCCGGAATTGGACAGATTCTACGAAACTATAGGTGTGAATGGTCAATCATACCTAAACTGAACAATGTCTAACCTAACCATAAGCATCTCTAACCTTCTCAAATAACCTTAACCTTAGCATTTTGAACAGTAGCCTATACCTCAACACTTCCATCCTCACTCTAACATCCAACCCAAACCCTGTCACATTAATGCATCATGGAAAAGAGCCACCCAAGTGTCCAGTCATATAAGTTCCACTAGCTCACACCAGTAGCTCCACACGTGGATCCCCCCGCGCGTTCTTACCTTTGACGAACTGGGTGAAGCCTTTGCGGGTGCTGCGGTAGTGGAGGGTGAGGCTGGTCTCGCACTCCTCCTCCACACAGAAGCTGGGTGGCTGCACCTTGGGGAAGGAGAAGCGGAAGTACTCGTGGAGGTTGTCCAGCTCATTGATGAAGTCGCGCACGTTACGTCCCAGAACCTGCAACAGATCCATCACGGCTGCCTGATTACAGTGTCGAGTTTTTAAACTTAAAACGGAGTTCTCGGTGACAAACAACTTTGTGTGAACTTTCATCGCTTTTGATAGTATGGTGGAGATAGGTTGGTGGTGGTGTGTGGTAGTGGAGTGGGGGGAAATGGGTCACCTTTAGAATCCTCTCGTAGCCATAGTTACCGATCCTCTTGACCATGTAGACCCCGAAGGCGTACATGAGCTCATCGTGGGTCTTCCCCAGCACCTCTCCAGCCGCCTTGGCCAACCGCAGGATCAGGTTGTCGCTAGAGAAAGAAATATTCACACTCAATCGTCACCCCCAAAGGATAAGTATATCAGGAATGATGTCAGGCCAAGATAGAAAATAATAAGCAACAAGAATTAATTGTACAAATTAATTTGTCAGACAATTGTATTAATTAGTCTGACGTGGGTGAGATTATGAAGAATTTAAAGTCAGAGTCAAATAAAAAAAGAAATCGTAGGAAATGTTCCAGCACGCTCATCTCTTAGACAGCTCTCCCCATCTCCCAAAATCAACATGCCTTAAAAAAAAGGTTGAGAAAAAATGGCCCCTTACTTGTACATCTGGTGTCGTACAAACTTGAGGTGGGGGATTTCCGCTCGCGCTTCGATCAGCCTCCATACGTCCTCTCCGTAGGATTCGTTGATGTAATCGTTCACGGCTTCTAAGTACAGGCCGTACATCTTAAGGGGGCTTGGGACCTCCATTCTACCCCAGATAACTGCTCAGCTGGGAACACAGGGAAAAACAAAGAGGAACAAGCTATTAACGAGTTGCTAACTAGTTATTAGTGATGTATTAATGACAAACAAGTCATTAACAAGTTGAGTCGATAACTAGATATTATTGTTAGTTAATTGTTATTAACTATTTATTAAGAAACTATAAATTGTACAGTAAAGGGCCGAAAACAAATGATCTGGGCATATATATATATATATATATATATATATATATATATATATACAACACAAGGATTTGGAATAACACAGTGCCTCTTTAGTGGTGGTGGCATAAAATATGCTACTGTATAACACCTCAAACCAACTAAAGAGTATTCATTCATTTTTGTTCTCACCTTAAATTACATTTCCATCAAAAAAACATAAATTATGGGGCTCTAATTGAAGTGTTAATAAGCATGATTGACACCACTTTCATTATTTCGACTAGCTGTAGCATTAAACTGCAATACTGTGACACTACTTACTTTTCTATCCCCTGGCTTTCCAGGAAAACATGTTTTTTTCTCCTCTAACCTGTTTCACACATAACCTCATGAAACCTCAGATAACCTCTACAGACCACTACAAGATCAACTACATCTGTATGAATGTCAAGGAACATTGTAGAGATCAGGGCTCGGAAACAACACGATAGTAAGCACTGAAGTGTATGACTCCCAGCCCAAAGGTTCTGGGTTCGGACCCCAATGGCCGCAGTCTGCCCGTAGGCATCCTTCAGCAAGATGCCTCATGTTAAGATCGATTTGAGTAAAAGCGTCTGCTCAACAACTAAATAGTTAAATAGGAAACAACATCGTCGAATTAGCTGCTTCCTTTCCACAGCTGCCAGCTAGATCCATTGCTAAACCCTCCCTGCTAAATACGACTTTTTCTGTCACCTAACATCCCATTGGTGACCATACGCCCAAACATATCTCCCAGTATGGTCATATTTTAAAGTTTAAAGGAGATCGGAGGCGATACGCCAGGCATAAAGAGTTGTCCTTACCTGCAGTCCTTCAGTACAATGTAGTCCTGCGGCACCGACTGAGCCCTGTCTAGCTCCGGCCCCTGGCTTCCCACCGAGGGCCACCACCTGCAGCTGACAGGGGCCCCTCTCCTCTGACACTTGGTTGTCAGGTCAATGGGCGGCCGGGGGCCAAAATAGCAGTGGCCCAGGCGTGTTTCTGGCAGGTACCAAATAAAAGATTGTGCCCGGTGTACATTTTTTTTTATCGACTGTCACTTTATAGATTGTTTGACTTATTGGTGCTGCCTGTGGTCGATTCTTTGTTTGAATAACACAGAGTGGGTGGTTGATATATTGGGCTAGATCTTTTTTGTGTGTTTTTAGGACTACTTAAACAACGACATGGTGTGACAAGTTGTTATCACAGATTTTTTCATTCAGCAACCCATCAAAGTTATCCAGATTTTTTCCCTATACAGCTATGAATTTTCATAATTACAACCAGATGCATTGTCAACTGACCTGCAGTGTCTACTGTTTGTCATTTAAATGTATTTTGTGTATTATTACTATTTGCACGCATGGTTGAGATATTTTCTGGAAATAATTTTGGTCTCTTGCCTGTAACCGGGGAAAAAAACTACCCGAGAAGTTTTAATTGAAACGCATTTGTAAGACAAATAGCTTTTTTTTCACACTACAAATCTTCGTGCTAATGTTCCAGCTCTGGTCATGTGTTTGGTACACATTGTTCACAGCTACATGCTTACCAAGCATGCCAACTTGTCGTATATCAACAGGATTTGTAAACAGCTTTTTTTTATTCTCTCACAGAAGCAGAATTGTTGGTTGCAGGGCTGGACTACACCAACAAGTAATTATTTTTTTTATTCACAGAATAAATGAATGCTACACAGTTAATGGCCACAGCCATTTGCGCCGGTAACAATAACCCACTGGCAATCACACGGCAAGGAGAGGAGGAAATGCAGTAAATCAACCATAACATTCAGTCAGTCTGGTTCACTGGTCTGGCTGCCACCCAGTCCCTTTCTAACTCCATCCACTAGGGAGCACTGTTATAACACTGTCGATCCGCTCCATCACGTTGTTATATCAGGGAGACAGTGGGGCGAGAGAGCATTAATCAAATGACACAAATAGACCTCCTGCCAAACAGCCACTCACAAAATTTAAACCATGTCAGGTGACCGTGTTCAAGCTCTGAATGTTTTGGGAACTGTTATTTCGGTGCTACATAAACTCCCCCCGTTCTCTAGGTTGAAATGTCCTCTTTGGGCCTTTAAATACATATACGTGAGTCAGACGTAGACGTAGACCTGTGTGGCAGTGTGTGTGGATGGTGGCTGGTTTAAGCAGCCTCACTTGGCCCGAGTCAGACTGATTGGAGTCTGGGGCTGGGTGGGGCTGCACACCTGTTGCACATTGAGCAATCAGTGTGCACAGGTTAAACCAGCCACCACCACACACGCTCACGGAAGAGCTCTCCGGCATGGCAGCATGGAGCACCATCTGCATGCCTCATGCCTCATGCCTCATGCCTCATGCCTCATGCCTCATGCCTCATGCCTCATGCCTCATGCCTCATGCCTCATGCCTCATGCCTCATGCCTCATGCCATGCAACCTTTACAATAAACCGGTTCAACATCACGACCCTGTGTCCATTCGTTTGGAGGAGCCTGAGGAAAGTCACCTAGGTGGAGTATGGGAGCCACATAGGTGGCGTGTAGTAAATTGGACATTGCTACAACCTGTTTTCCAGCTTTTTGGTATGTTCCACTCCCTTCCCCTTTCCCGCTTTTCCTTTACTACCACGGCGCAGCGGCGTTGGCCTCGGCGGTACCTTCCATCTAATGGCCTAGCGATGCAGCTGTGCGGCGCGACGGCCCGGGAGGTCCGCGGATCTCCCCGCAACAGAAAAGGCAGATAACAATGTGCTGATGGGGCCAACCACGGGGTCCACACACACACACACACACACACACACACACACACACACACACACACACACACACACACACACACACACACACACACACACACACCTCAGGGTCTTTCATTAGAAACGACATGACTCATCCTCTTCCTACTACACCTACATTACACCCTCCTTCATTCCTGTTCTCCCAGATGGAATGAGAGAGAGAGGGAGGGTGAGAGAGAGAGAGGGAGAGCAGGAAGACTTTTTGTTGGAAAAAGTCGTCCATCTAATACAGTCGGAGAGGGCAGTGTCGCTCTGTGCTATCTTTTGATAGTAACACCACAGCCAACCAAGCAAGCCACAAATATAGTACGGACAGACGGACACACACACACATACCCTCCCTGACCCACACACACTCCCAACCAGGCCAGTGTATGTTTTCATTATATCTATGACTTGTTATCTTGAAAAGGAGTTAGGGGGGGGGTTAGCCAGCTTTGCAGGGGGATGATGGAAATCTCCAGGGAAGAGGCAGAGAAGTGAGATGGTTTGGAGGGAAGGACAGAGTTAATATCATATTTAGAATCTGCAAAGTGAACAAATTTAAATAAGCAGGCAGGATAGTATTGCCAAGTGGCGAAGGTAATAGACTCCCGGCCAAAAGGTGCCAGGTTCGATCCCAAATGTCCGCCTATACCATTCCCAAACCAGTAGGCTTCGTTGAGCTCAGACACCCTAAAACCCCTACCTGCTCCTTAATACCTATACAGAGACATCAGTATGTTACGTATGTACCGTCGTTGAACGAATCACGCAGGCGTTGTCAGACTGGGGGGACATTATACATGATACACCAGGAATACGCTTTGGGTTCTTTGTGGCCAGCCTGCCGCTGATAAATCTGTAAATCTCAGCCAGGTAACAGAATCATGACGGAACAGCGGCTCTGCGGATGAGTCCTGGCGTGTCGCAGATAGAGAGAGGGGGAAAGACAGATAGAGAGAGAGAGAGAGAGAGAGGGTCCCTCAGCCCCCACATCTCTGTGGCTCCTACCACTGAATACTTAATAGGAGTCTATCTATTCCCCTGCTGCCTATCTCTAAATCCCATTCTCTAGCTCTCTCACACACACACACACACACACACACACACACACACACATACACACAACAATGTGCTATATTTTGTTTGCCCATGCAGTCCCATGATGCCCGGCTCTTATTGGTTTTACAGTAGGCACAGCAGCAGCAGCAGCAGCAGGGCCGGGCTGGAGCGCCGCGCAGGCTGAATGCTAACAATGTTAGCGATGGGTGCGGGGGCGGTGGCGGGGGAACTTAATGTGGCTTGCGGCCCCCTTGGTCTCTCCCAAACACCACCCCCACCCCCCTTCTCTCTCTCTCTCCTTCTATTCAGAAGGAGAGATGTGTCTATTCAGCCTCCACCCTCTGCATCTCAATCTCCTCAATATCTTTCCCCACCCATGTTCCCTCCGTCTCTCTCTCCCTCTCTCTGCATCTCTATCCCCAAATCTTTAAAATCTTTTTCACCACCTCCTTTTCTCTCTCTCTCATTCTCTCTCTCTCTCTCTCTATCTGCAGGATGCATTTAGTTACATTCTCTACGTTAACACCTCTTATTTACATACATACGTTTCCCCTAACCGCCGCCATCCTGGGCACACAGTTGTGGCTGATAGGGCTCGTAGGAGAAGATATGCTAACAGTGTACACACACGGTGCTAAATGCAGCCTCCCGACTCGCTCTGCATTCAGCCCTAATTGAATCCTCTTCTGAACATTTGAAAAAAGGTAGCAGCGCCAGCGTAGAGGTCGGCAGTTACTTCCTCTCCCATTAAGACGTGGGAGAGGAGACGTGGCTGAGGTCGCCCAGCTAATAGCGGACTGCTGAAGACGCTACGCTCCCTCATTCTTAGCCCCCCTCCCATGCAAATCCTACTGACGACGGATACACAGAGGCGTGCATGCAGATGCACGTGCACCATACTCTGAGGTGTAACAATTGTGTCAAACTCCTACAAAGGCGATTCTGTAACTAGAAACGGGGAGGGAGTGAAGATTAGGATTTGGGGAAGGAGGGAGTGAAGGGGGAGGCGGATAGAAGGGGGGGGGGGGGGGGGGGGTTGGTAGGGGAGCGTACCGTTCTGAAAGAAAGAAAAATGTGGGCTTCCACGGTCTGCATATAAATATTCCATTAACTCCAGCTTTGGCTCCATAACAGTATGGCGGTGCGCTTACGCATTCACCGCCTGGAATATGAAATGAAATTATTACGGAAGATGTGTGGGTGTGTATGTGTGTCTGTGTGTGTGTGGAGATGGAGATGGGGGGGGGGGGGGGGGGGGGGTTCAGGGGGTTAGTGGTGGTGGTGAAATAGCCATTTCCTTTCTTCCAATTTTCTCCTCTTCTCTATTTCGCCCTTTGCCTTATCATGGGTGACACTAATCCAATTTCTGCTCGCCTCGTGACAGCTCTAACGTGGTTTTGTGTACTGATTCGCACCCCCCACCCCCCGTGTACACACACACACTCACACACACACACACACACACACACACACACACACACACACACACACACACACACACACACACACACTCACTCACAGCACGCGCAGAAACACTTTATATATTGTGTTCACCTATAAAGGTCACATATCCATGTAAAGGATATGTGCAAACACACACATACACATATGCATACACACACACAGACACACACATATGCGTACACAAACACACAAATATATACTTACTTAAACACACGCACACAAACACACGCACACAAATATATGCTTACATAAACACACCCGCACTCTCTATTTAATGGGTTATTTTACTCACTCCAAGTGACAAATGATGCGTCAACATTATACTTGCTGATGACATTCAGAACGAACGGAGAAAAACAAACACACAACACAACGTCGCGCAACACAACCCAACGCATGACCACATAGGCCTATTTAGTTTATTAGCAATTATGCAGGTATTGCCGTAGGCTTATTCTTTTGCCACGTTTATTTCATTTTAATTTGAATGTTTCAGAAACATACAGCGGCATTCATACAAAGAAGTGTTAAAGCGACCTCATTGTATATGCACATACATTATGCTGATAATGGCGAATGAGAACAACTGTGTGGTGGTGAGTGAGAGGATAATTAGTGTGTTTATGCAAAAATAAAAATGCCTGTCGCTACAGGTGTAGGCTACGTTATTAATGGCGGTAGGTCCTTCACAAAGGCTTCAAAAACCGTTGTCCTCCAGACTTCTTTCCGCCTATGAAGTCGGTTGAGTAATTGATCAACTCTAACATTTCTGAGCTCCACACTGATAATTACGGCCGTGGGCAGACGGCGCGGCGCGGAAGGCTAGCCTTGTTCCCTCGTCACCTTTACTTTGTACCTTCATCACGGTGTTCTTAGCAGGCGTCACTCGTTTTATCACTTTGTTTTATCTGTCTCCGGCTGCTGCTGTGGCAAGGACGTCTCGTAAACGTCACGGAGCGGGACAAGAGAACGTCGAAGCTCGGTCCATTTCATCCTTCGCGCCATAGCACTGTTTCATGCTGTTGACGCTGATTTTATTACACGTTGTTTTGTGATTCCGCCCCACAAGTGGACATTGTGGTTGGGAATTGATTAAGGCCTGCTAATTGTTGGGATATTGGCGATATCACCCTGTGGCATTATAATCGTTGTCCTAATTCTTGGTTAATCTGCCTTTTATTGACATTTAATGATACTTTTATTTTGGTAAACCAAAACTAGCCAATCCCAATCTCTAAATTAAAGCCCCGCCCTCCACTAATCATGAGCTGGTCCAAAACACCTGGAAGTTCCAGCAACGAACAAACGAAACAAGGCAGTGAGGTGAAGCCAAACAATACAAAAACAATTCAAGTAATGTATAACAATAATGTGTTAAATGTAACCAACAATTTATTTTAGGTTTATTTGCTGGGATTTTAATCTGTACATACGTTTATTTTATTAATGCATATTATTGATCCATCTATGGAATGTATAAACTTTTAATATTGTGAAATGTTGCACTCCCACATTTCACCATCATCGCACAATTTCACAGGTTTACATGTCAGGTTATTTGGTTTGTATTGAGTCCTGGAATTTAACTTGAATCTGAATGGTGATAACCCCATCCTCATCCTCCTCCTCCTCCTCCTCCTCCTCCTCCTCCTCCTCCTCCTCCTCCTCCTCCTCCTCCTCCTCCTCCTCCATTCCTCTTCCTCCATCCTATACCTGACATTGGAACCTGTGTCCCCAACATTAAGACACCACAATTGAGGAAAAAATAAATAAAAACCTTTGACACCTTTGGTTCTAAATAATCCAACGGCCTGTTTTCTTGTTTTTCTCCTGTGTCTGATTATTGTATTGTATGATTGGTATGAAATTATTGGGTAAACTGCAGTAAACTTAAGATCCTTGAACCTTGATCCTTGATCCCATAAGGGGATTACAGTGAGAACTCAACTGATTGGCGTACAATCAGTTGAGAGGGACATCACTTTTGTAAAGTCAATAATGATTTGTTAGGTCATATAATAACCATTCAAAAGTCATGTGCTGTTTATTAATGATCACAATCAAAATAATTAAAAGTTTATTAAAGTTTATTCGAATTCGCCCATTTTTGTCAAACGTACACAGCAGCGAAGCTTGTGCCATAGCTGGAACCATCTAGCAGGGAGGAACATCTAGGAAATGTCTGAAGCTGTTCTGATAGTTTGTGAGTTTCACCGCCAGGTTTTGAAGATTTGGAAAACTTTTGCACAGTATTTTTAGTAACTTGTCCGACTTCAGCAAGAGCTGAAGGAAGCATTTTCTTACTTGTGCGCAACTCAAGGTTGTATAGTAAAAGTGAATGATGGGAGGATATGATGACATTTCTGCTCTTTCTTTTAATTAGGCTGCATTAGGCATTGAATTTGAGATAAACATGTACTTGGATGCCCCTGTACACACACCTTGTCTGTCAGCTTATATCTGCACCGCTTGTATACTGCTCAAAAAAATAAAGGGAACACTTGGAGTTACATTGTGTTGTCTCTGGCATCAAGTGTGGGTTGGAGAAAGTGGGAGGGTGCCAGTATGTTGGTGTGAGTGTGTGTGTTTGTTTGTGTGTGTGTGTGTGTGTGTGTGTGTGTGTGTGTGTGTGTCAGAGTGAGGCAATATGTTGGTGTGTGTGTGTGTGTGTGTGTGTGTGGGGGGGGGGTGTTAGAGTGAGGCAATATGTTGGTGTGTGTGTGTGTGTGTGTGTGTGTGTTAGAGTGAGGCAATATGTTGGTGTGTGTGTGTGTGTCTGTGTGTGTGTCGGAGCGAGCAATATGTTGTGAGAGGGTCGTACTGTTGCGGCCCATGTGTTTTTTTTAATGTAAATAGTGTGATGATGATTCAGAATAAAGCAACAACTCTGATGTATTCAGCTCAACCAGCACAGTGTGTGAGTGTGTGGGGTTTGTATTTATAGAGACATTTAAATATGTTAGTGTGTTGGTAGCTCAAACCGCAATTTTCAAAATATCCCAGGTTTTATGTCCAGGAATCAATGTAGTGGAAAATACATTAACACTTGTTTATTATTCATAGTAAAGATTTGCATATATTTATGAAATACATATTTGATCAAAATGACATCTTTAATATCTCTCAACACGCCTTCAGCAGTAAAAATAAGTTAAGGATGGGAAAGAACAAGGGATTCTATTTAATTGGTTTGCATACTTGGTTTAATGGGTGAATTATGTGACAATTTTCATCCCATGATGTCTTCGTCTGTCTTGGGTCTTTGGGTCCGAGTGTGATATGATAATTAGACCCCCCCCCCCCTCTGCTGGCAACAGTGGGGTATTGCACCCTCTGACAGGCGTTGGATTGAACAGCGGCTGGTCCTCCTCAAGCCAAAGGCGCCTGCCATGGAGGCCAAAAAGCATGGGGTGCGACCAGATCCATGATCCTTTTTCGAATGGAACAATTTATTAAAGATGAATATATTTTCCAGTGGCCCTTAGGAACCACATGTTAAGCCCCATGTCTTTGAATCAATTGTATGACATGACTTTAAAGGTCAGCAACCTAAGATGTACACACACTGGACATACTTCACATTATTGCTGAGGCTGATACTGAGGTACAGACGGCTGGTGTTTTGATGATCCTCTGGATGTTTTGATCAGTATCATGTTGATGAAACATGAATATCCAAATCAATGCATGCGATTGAGCGAGCAGGAAAGTGTAGTAGTGGTCGAGTGTTCATCGAAAGGTACTGGGTTTGATGCCCTATATCTGCAGCCTAACTGTCAGTATCCTTGAGAAAGAGGCCTTAACCCAGTACCGGCGTCTTAATTAAATGTATTTTAAATCCCTCTAATTGCCAAATGTAAATATATTGTGGACTCAAGTTAGCTAGAATCAAATAGTTTGGTAAAATATCCGTGAATGAACAACAAACAGTTCAAGTGTCTGTGCTTTCTGCTTAATATGTGTATGTATTATTTATGCCGCCCATGCCGCCATCGTGAGTAATCTGTATTTGGCGGGGGTATCTCTGAACATGTGTTGCTGGGTTGCGCCCGAGCCAATCGGGTTGGGAAGACTTACCAGGAGCCTTCGCAGAGGGGACAAAATGGAGAGCAGATTGTGGCTCCTGTCTATACTGCTGGTTAATGAGCTGTGTGCCAAGCTGCCAACCTGCCACTCTGAGAGGCCCGCAGCCTGTGAACCTGTTCTCGGTTCAGTCATTAGGTTAACCTTCAGATGCACTGGACTGCCTGGAAAACCAATTTCTCTGGGATTAATGGGATTAATGAAATATTATCTTACCTTATTATTAATTACTTCTATATCTTTATGCAAGCAATTATGTCTGTTATTGATTTTGATGTATACAATTGAAAGATGTTTTTTAACGATGATTAAACAATGATGATTGCTTAAATGCATTATTCCATATTAAGCATGCAGAACCATATCTTTAAGTCTAGCTACCATTATTTTTCTAGTAATTTCCTGGGTACAGCCGCTAGCCCATACACGCATATCAGTTAAATATGATGCGATGAAAGTACCTCACCAAATGAGAGTTTGGTGCAGTAACATTCTGGGGATGGTCATTGAGGGGTAAGAAGGTTGTGGGTCGCTACACATTGCCTTGCCTTCCGTTTAGGTTGTAATAACCTTTAATGCAAAGGGAACAAAACAACAGACTGAGGGAAAGATAAAATGCTGACAGTCCTCTCACTCTTTTTTCCCTTTACCCCTCTGTCCTATCTCTTTCTCTCTATATATCTCTCTCTCTCTCTTTATCTCTCTCTCTGTTGTTTTGTCAGTGGGTACCAGCTGGCTTCAGAGGGTAAACATCTGCATCAGAATCATGAATCATGTCCATCCAGCCATCATGTCTGTCATTCGGCCCGCCCCTCCAGCCTGCAACACATGTGATGCCTTTTATATCCCTCTCCATCCCTTCATCCATCTCTCCTGCCAATTCTTCATCTCTCCCTCCATTTCCCTCTCTCTCTCCCTCCCTCCTTCCACCCAACCATATTGATGGTTGGATCCAGGACCTGTGGTGGTGTTAGAGATTGGGTGGCAGCTCTTAGTCTTTTAATCCAAGTTCAGGGAGGATAAGTACTCAAGTGGTGTAGATAAGTGATGCACTTAGGAACAATTTTGGGATACTGCTAACAGGACTCGGGTTGTTGGTTTATTTTGAGTGACGTTGGGCTTTAACAACTGTATATATTATGTTTTTTTACTTTGCTGCATGAATATTGCATCTTACCTCGTAAAGTACTGTAGTCTCTGTACGATGTATTATATACTGTAAATGTCTCTTTCATACACTTTTTCTTTCTCTGTAGATTTAGCCATGAGTAGAAACTATTTACCATTTGCATGACCAAATTGCACATTGAATTTGCAAAATGCATTGCAATTTGAATAAAGACACCAAAAAAACCATGGCAATATTGAATGCAATTGATTGAATTGACTGAATTAAGGATTGCATTATCACTTTGCATATCTAATTGCCAATTTCAAAATGCATTGCCATTAGAATAAAGATGCCTGAAAATGTCCATATTAGTCACATTAGGTCATTACATTCCAATGAAATTGCCACAAGTAACATAATGTTAACTTGCCAACTTACCATCATTATGGATCTAATCACAGTCCAATCATCAATCTGATCAGTAGTGATCAGAACCTGATCATGATAGGATCCTCCCAGTAGTGGATCAAACCTTCTTCTACTTTTTTTCGTTTACTTTTCTGTATTTTCCCGGTTCGGAACTACACTGGCATCCTCAGGGGATCCTTAATGAAAATCAAATGGTTCTGCGATGACAATGATTATTCCCAAGAGGACCCTCAGTCTTCTGTCAAAGTGCCTCAGCCTCCCTCAGACAGACAGAGGCCCGGAACAGGGAAGGTCTCAGTCTCAGTATTGACTGCAGCTAAAGCCAGGAACTAGACAACAACTATCCTGTCAGGCGAACCTCTAATTTACCGCACACACGTCCTCCCTTCTTCCCCTGTCTTTTGTTTTTTTTATCTTTCTCCCCCCTGCCCCTCTCTCCATGTCCAGCTGTGTGGGTGTGTCTCCCTTGATCTTTATCTTTCTCAATCTCTAGCCGCACTGTCTGTCCATCCAGGTCAAGGCCCTTCCAGCTGTCTCTCTGTATCTCTGTCTCTCTGTCTCTCTGTCTCTCTCTCTCTCACACTCTCTCTCTGCCCCTCTTTGTCTGTGTCCCTCTTTCTCCCTACCCCTATCACTCTGTCTTCCCGCTTGTCTCCATTTCTTTCATCACTCATCCTCTCATTACATTATCATGATGATCTCTCTCTTATAGCCATTATCTCTCTCTCTCCTCCACCTCCACCACCTACTCCTCCTCCATCGTCCTCCTCCGTCCAACCATCATAGCAGCCAGTCAGCCATGACCCTCCTCTACCCCTCGCCTCCCTGGCGTCCTCACAGCTGAATCAACCAATCCCCAGGGAGGAAGACAGAGACACAACCCCCCCCCCCCCCCCCCACCTCCACACCCCTCCACCACCCATCATGCTCCTCCAGGATGCTGCCCTGGTGAGATAACCCACCACCTGGATGGGGGTTGAAGGAGGGCTTCCGGCAGGGCTGGAAGTTGGTGGTGTGCGGAATAGCCAGGGAGGAGGGAGGGGGTGGGGTTGGCAGAGAGAGGTCGCTAAGGTAGCTCGCTCTTCCACCCTCCCTGCCATCTGCACCAGATGTCCACGGTTCGCCAACGGCGGCAGCTATACGTGCCATTGCCTCCTCCTCTTCCTCCTCCTCCTCCTCCTCCTCATTCTCCTCCTCGCGGTTTGAAGCTAGCTTGACACAACCATCTGCGCCTTGGCCTGGCAGCCTGTGCTCCCTGACGAGGTGTCACAGAGGTCCCTTGGGGTGGGTGGGTGGGTGGTCCTTATGAAAATGACTGAGGCTCAGCAGTTTGTAGTTCCTCAGCTCTTTAACCCTCCCCGAGAGCTTTGTATTCCATTAACGTGTTTTAGAGTATGATCAATGCCTGGGAGAAATAAGCATGAAAGAGGAGAAGAAGGAGGTGAAGTAAAACAAAAAGAAGGTCGTTTGTTGAGGCAGTGCACAGCCGGTGTTCGGCAGCTCTGGGATCTATTGGGTGTGTCGAACTGGCCTTCTCTAAGCTGACTATCTGTAGCTCCAGGATCTGTTGGTGCTGTCTAACCACTCTGCTATGGGCGTGTTCAACATCACCTGTATTCGCCATCTTTTTTCACTTTTTGTTCTTTATGTAATCTGATGTGATTTTCTTTTCTGTGAAGCCTGAAGATAGAATTATTACATTCCAGGTTGGAGAATATAGATCTATGTTGAGGGTATTTTTTTTATACTCCATTTCATTTTTCTATCTCTGGAGAGATTGAAGTGGGGTTACACAATCTGGGCTGCAAAAACAGCGAGAAGCAGTCTTTTTTTTCTTCTGAAAAAAAAAACATAACAAGATTTGAGGAACAGGTGTGCCATGTGTGGCACATTGTTATATAAGAATCGTCTCTGGGAGAAAAGATTACCTTGATCTTTGAGTACGCAAACTATCCATCCTAATCAGTTAATATACCTCCTGTTGTTCCCTTCTCATCCCTCTGTGCCTCTCTCTGCCAATCCAATTCATTGCATTTAAAATTGCAGTTTAAACATCAGATAGTCAGGCTGAAATAATGTTACGTGTGAATGTCATCAGAAGAGATGACTAATAATTAATGTTATGAGATGCTTCCTACTAAAATGATATCAAAAAGGCATCCTTAACCGTGGGGATGTTTACATGACTAATTGATGTTATGGTATGACACCCCCACCCTGGTTTGTTATTTTGGAAACACAAGTGATTGTAACCAACTAATCCACCATAATGCAGAGATCAGAATGGTGTCAATTTGAAACAGATATCAAACAAAGGAGGGCTGGAACGCTGTTGAACAAGTTTATTTTCCTTCTTAATTTTGTACAACTCAAGGCCCCCAAGCTACTTCACAAGCTTTTATACGGGAAGTGGAAGTACCATTTCAGTATCAGTATTCAGAAAAGCAGTCAAAGGCCAACTTATCAACTCTCCCATCTACTTTTTTTGTTACGGCACTTAGATGCTACATTTAGCACATATTTTACTTTACTGCTATACGCTAACCCCTACGATGCACTCGACTACCACTACCAATAAATAAAGAATGAAACCCTCACCTTGTGTTCGCATTCATGTAGCGCCTCTGCGCTCTGTCCAGTGGTTTCCTGCTCGTTCAGCACTTCACATTTTGGTAGGCCTACTTGCTCCAGTATTGATCGCTTTGTGCTTTGATTGCCCTCAGCCTCACCTGTAAGTCGTTTTGGGGAAAAGATTATCTGCGAAACGTTATGTTATGTTTCGTTTTGGTGGAATCAAAAAAAGGTCTGTAGAAACTGCACTCAAAACTGCCAAAACGCTGTTGGAAATAGCTTTGTCTCTATCTTCACACAGATCTGAGATCTGGCAGCCGTGGCAGCAGCCGCTCCCCAAGGAGGATAAGATGCAGTGATTATAGGGGCTTTTAGATGGTTACCACAGTAAATGGAAATGGTATGTGGTGCGATAAGTTGGTTAAAAGCGCTTTGTAAGTTAGCCATATTCTGATTAAATACTCGCAGGGCGCGGTGAATCAAACGTTTGTATCCCACACTGTGTTTATGGCCTGCCCAACATTAGCGCAGTCAGCGTTTTATTGCTTTGCACCGTTAAAATGTCCATCTCCAGAAGTTATTAGGTAACTTTTCAGCCTTTAAAGGCAAACGGAGACATTTTGTCAAGGGAGTAGAGAACTAATGTTGTTTACAACGCTGCTTCCCGTTTTATACAAATGTTCTTTCAGAGTGCAAGGCAGGCTAATGCAGAATGCCTGTTGTATTATTACTATTATTTATTATTAAATTAAGCTTTATTCAGAAAAAAACATCAGAAACAAAATGATTACCAACATGACTGATTTATCCTAACTCTAAAGAGTGCTAGAAAAAGAGTGAAATAAAAAATGTCACTTCATAACCTTGGTAATGTTTGAAAGAGTAGTATTTTAATAAGTGTGACTGCACTGACAGTAACAAAAGATTAAACACTTCTTGTAAAGGCTTGCCGACCCTTCCTAAGTGTGAGAACTAAGAGTCATTAGCTGGGTGTTCCTGGGTGACAGCACTCCAGCCAGACAGCTCTGGCTGTTGTCGATGCTTTTTGGCACCTATTAAGGGAGGTGGTTGTCATATTCGAAATGCAATGATTCAGAAAAAATAATAAAAAACCACAAGGGCTTTTATACTCATAAAGCTGTCTCAGAGCGCCATTTCCTTGGCAATTGCATTGTCTTCGTCTTTTCTTTACAATCATTGATTTTTTTTGGCCCCCTGGCAGATGACACAGAATACTTTAATGTTTTTATGGGGTGTTCAGTTATCCAAAATCACATAACGCATTATTTACACCACACTACAAAAGACCACAATGATCTTTCTTTCTGTCTCCCTCTCCCTCTCGCTCTCTCTCTCTCTCTCTCTCTCTCTCTCTCTCTCTCTCTCTCTCTCTCTCTCTCTCTCTCTCTCTCTCTCTCTCTCTCTCTCTCTCTATCTCTCTCTCTCTCTCGCTCTCTCTCTCTCTCTCTCCCACACACACGCACACAAGCACAGACACTGTCATCTCTGTTCACTATTCTGCACGGCCATCTTTTCCCGCCTTAAGCTGTGCATGCCTGTTTTTACAAATGTGTCTCCATCTTTAAGTTTCTTCAAACTAATTCCTTTTCTTGCCAATCCTTCCTCTCGCCCTGTCTCTGTGTCTTTATTTCCCTGTTTCTCTCTCTTTCTCCCTCTCTGTATTTATTAACCTTTTTCTCTTTCTCTTGTGCTTTCTCTGTGTATCTTCTTCTGTCTCTCTCTCTCACCCCCCACTGTGTCGATGCCTCTTTCACCGTCTCTCTCAACCACCCTCAATCTAATCATCTCCATTCTGCCTTCTTGCCGGAGTGACCTGACCGTTTCTCAGTATTTAGACTTGTAACGCTATTGATCTGCGTGTAAACAGGACATGGCTGCTCTTCTCCCTCGATGCAATTTCAGCTTAACTCATCCATCAATACTGCCATGCACGCCAACCATGCACGCCTGCCGGGAAACACATACATTGATATTCAGCACAGGCTAAAAGGACACCCAGAACAACCCCATGAAACACACACACATACACACACACACACACACACACACACACACACACACAGACAAGCAGGTATGCATGCAGTAAATCATAAAGAATATGTATGTGCACTCACACACACACACATACATTCACACAAGAATGAACCCATGCATGCATATGTATGCGTGCTATGCACTAACTCATGAAGACGTGTGTACACACACACACAAACACACACAGACACTCTCAAACACACACACACACACACACACACACACACACACACACACACAAACACCTCAAAATACCCTCATAAATAACCTGTCCTCTGTGGCCCTCTGTGGAAGAGTCAGCCTGTGTGTTCACCAAACACTCTCCTCCTTTCATTACCTCCTGGCTGTAGGTCAGGACCCTCATCCAACCCCTCTGCTGTGTTTTCACTCGTTCACACCCACGCTAACCCTCCCACCTCACTGGCTGTGCTATAGGCTGTCATCATCCTTCTATAGAGCCATCGCCATTTTACCTCCGTGGAGGATTACCCGTCGATGCTCATGGACGGACATACGATTTTATTTCCTTTTGCTGACAAGCCAGATTATATGCATTATTCACCCGCTAATACCATGGCACAACGACGCATACATTTCAGTTTTCACACACAACTGTATTGGGCATTGAATTTCTCCCATTTTGTATATCCCTTATACTACACATTACATCGCCTCCCCAACTCCACACCAACTGCCACTCCCCAACACCACCCACTTTCATCGCTACCTCCGCACATGGCCCACATTTTTCCAACTATTTGAATCCTCCGTCTTTGATCATCGTAGCTGCAACATAACAGCCAGGAACACAGGGAAGCAAGATGTGCAGGTTTGGGCTGGAAGCGCTTATGCATGTGTGTAAAGATATCAGTAGAGCACATGCAGACAGTGTGTAAAGATGTCAGGAGAGTTTGGTCCTAAGTATGTGGGGTGTAAGATATCAGTATAGTGTGGTCAACAGTATGCAGAGATTGTGCAAAGATACCAGGAGAGTTCTGGTCCCCATTATGCAGTGTGTAAAGATACCAGGAGAACCCTGGTCTCCAGTAGGCAGTATGTTAGGATACCAGGAGGAGTTCGGTCTCTAGTTTGCAGTGTGTAAAGATACCATGAGTGTTATGGTACCCAGTATTCAGTGTGTAAAAATACCAGGAGAGTTTTGGTTCCCAGCATCTAGTTTGTAACAATACAGGAGAGTTATGGTTCCCAGCATCTAGTTTGTAACAATACAGGAGAGTTATGGCCTGGATCACGAGGGATGTCGTGGGTCTTGTAATGGGACCGCAGCGACACCACTGGGGGGAGAAGGCAACTTGCTGACCACCATCTATTATGAATCACCTAATCAAAGTGGGAGGAAGATGGGGTCATTTCTGTGGGTCATTTCTGTGGGACCACCCACCAGTTGGTGGGGGTTGGTGATGGCTTTACTGTGCTGTGTCTGAGGTGTGGGTGCAGGAAACAGCCATTCCCATTACATTAGATTGAGTTGTTATTTGTTGTGGTTGTTGTTGTTGAGGTCGTTTGTGGCAAGGAAATAAAGGCAACACAATAATAGTGGTGGGTAAAGTTTCACCATGTAGGGGAGTGTGCCAAGAGACAAGAGAGGTAGTTCCTACAACATCAAATTCTGAGTGCAACATAATTGGATTGACACTGTTGTACCACAACCGTGAGAAGAATAAGCAGGTAAAGAGACAGATGGATTGATGAATAAATTAATGGATGGATGAATGGATGGGTGACATGATTAATGGATACATGGATGGAAGGATGGATGGTTGAACAGATTCATAGATGGCTGGATGGATGGAAACATTCACAGATGGATGGGTGAAAGGATAAATTATTTTTATTTAATTAATGGATGGCAGGATGTTTTAATTGATAAATTCCCAGATGTGAACAGATCAATGGATAGATAGAAGGATAGAGGGATTAAATGTTTTATGGATGGAAGGATGACTGGATGGATGGGTTAACAGATTAATTGACTGATAGATGGATGCAGAGATTGAGATTGTTGCATTCATTCAACACTCATTCACGGTGCAAAGCAACTACAGTGCTAGTTTGGGCTGTGAGAGCATCGTTGAGTCCAAGGAGTTGCAGGTATGAATTTACATTCCTTGTTGAATACTAAACAACCCACTGAGAATACATTAATAATGTATCCCTGAACATAGTAACCTAATGACGGATGACTGATTGATGATATCTATTAAGTCATCATCTTGTCTCTAAATTATTATCTGTTTACTACCAAACGGCGTCACCAAATTACCGCTCACCACAGTGATTCATCAAGGCAATCGAAAGCTTTATTATTGTGAAGAATTAGCCTTTTCACCCTGCCCAAGAAAATTCATGTGATTTACAGAACTGTATTCTATTATTTACAAAGAACCAACCGCTATTCACCACTAAATGTCATGGGAGTGTAACCTATTATATTTATATAATTGAAACAACAGCAGAAGAAAAGTGAAACTATGAAAGGTGTCTCCATCAACACAAGGGCAAGGCAAGGAGCCGCACCAATGAAGTTCTCTCTATGGTAACGTTTCACCAGGCACATTTCTGAAGCTCAAAGCGACTTTGAGAGATTGGTAAATGGCTTTGTGTCGACCCTTTACAGTGACATGCCTGAAGAAAGGTTGATTCCACACTCTGATCTTTTATTACAATGCTAAGCATTCTGGCCCCCGCCTGGCAATATACATCGAAGGAAAATGTCTGGAAAATGATTGTTTTTCCGCTTACTACTTTGAGTTTGCCCCTAAGCTTATTTATGGACGTTTTCTTTCCTGTTTAATATGAGTTTCAATTCCTTCTGAAAGACAAGTCATAAGCTGCCACTACAGGTATAATACTGCTCCCTCCGGTGCACAGATAGCACACTTTGGTCATAACCTTTATGCTTCCTTCGATGGCGGTGCCTGATCGATGCTTTAATAGCAAGCGGCGAAAAACATAAGGGCAGGAAGTCACAGTCCACCTGCCTCTGACCTTTCACGTGAAGAATAAAGACATGATACACGAGTTCCTCCATCTTGTGGCCCTTCCACAACACGCTACACGTCCACATCAGAAGCAGTATACATGGGAACGGAAGAGGAGCACTCCACCTCAAATGGACAAGACCACAAAGCAGAGAGACCTCAAGGTTTCATAGAGCAGACGCTTTGTTAAAGTGATGTGTTGGATGGCTGGGAGAAGGGGAAGGGTAGGTATGGGTCCAACGCCATTAATATTCGATTGATACAACTGGAGTTGACCTTTAAGATATCCCGGTACTGAGTATTCTCACGCAACCTTTTCTTCTTCCCTGGGTTCTCCTCAGGAATTCAGCCTCCATTTTTAGATGAGGTCCACCACACGCGATACACTTCCATACGTAAAGGTCTAATCCATACGTTACAATTAAACGGGGGACACGAGGACACTTTGATGGAGACATCGAAGCCTCGCACAAGGGGAAAACTTGATCTTTAACCTTCAGGACCAAGTGTACTTCAGGTCTCACAACAAGGCCTGCCTACGGCTTACTCTACATTTTGTTCCAGGGCTTAAAACCCAAAATACCTAAGCATTTAAGTAAAATACACAAGCCAAGTCAGAAAAAAGGCAGCACACTCAAAAGGAGCACAAATCCATAATCGCAGGAAAGCGCAGCAGTGGAAGCAACCACATCAATTGGCTTTATTTATGTGGATATATATTTTATCAATAACACAGTGTTATTGTTTTATCACATTATTATAATTCTGTCATGAAGTCAGCCAACAGTATCTGGCAGCAAATGTCATTTTTGTCTGTAGGCATATTGGGTAAGTGGTTAACTTTTCAGGAGAAATTCAGTCTCTCTGCAGACATTTGGGCGTGCTCTGTGGGGAAACTGAGGCAACCAAGTATTCCATGGTTTGATTAGTTCATCCTGCCCCGGGCCAGGTGACCAATTTACCAAACCACAGAGTCACCAGCTAACTGTAGTTACACTTAATCAACCCACATCCTCCACCCGGCTTCTGTTGAGGGAAGTTTTGAGAAGAGATTGCTTTTGCCAATCTCAAAGGGAGATTGAAGCAGTGAAGCCTCTATCTGTTCATGGGATTTTAATGTCACGTTGTAGGCGAGATTGCTTTCACCTTTAATGTGTTATGATGGTTTAAACTACAGTTCACCAAAACTCAAAGGCTTTAATAACTTTTAAGTTATTTAAAGACTACCAGGAACATCATTAACATAATCTTAATTTTCTTCTCCTTGGGAAATGTGTAAGACCAGGCCATCTTTAGGAGCAACATCGATTATGTTGCTCAAGGGCACAGCGGGAGTATTAAAGGGTAACATGTTGTTTATTTTGTGTTTGCTTTTTTCCTTTTAAACATCCCCCTAACCCTCTTCATGATGTTGATTTAAATGGTTGGTGGCACAAATGGTATTGACTACTGTATATAACTTGTTTGTCCTGTATTGTTAAGTGATCACAGTGTTTACTTATACATTCATCCAACAGCTAACATGAAAGTATGTTGGGAGAAAGCTCAGATAAACAAGGAGAACTCTTGCACACTTGTGCACAGTTTGAACCCAGGACCTTCTAGCTGTTAGCCCAACCAAGCAATAAATCAATAAAAGCAATACAAAAACAGCAATAGACACGCTGGTTATTTGTTGCTCTACAGTTCATGCTGAACAATTATTTATTTATTTATTCCCCTAATCAGTAGAAGACCATTACCTCATCTATCTACTTCTGTGCTTGGGTCAAAGACTGATGCAAGAGTTGATGTTTTGATGCATTGATGTTTTGTATATTAAGTACATTTTAATTTATTTATTTGTTTCTTTGAAACTATTTTTAATTTAACTGACTTGATGACTTCAGAAAATAAATCATAACCTGCTGTATTATTTTTGCAGCATAATAGTATCTGCCTATCATAAGATGCCTACTACATACAAAATATTATTTCCCTATTTATATTTATTTATTTTTGTGTATATATTGCCATTAAACAATGCTCTTCAAACAGGAGCTGCAGCAGCTAGTGACCAGCGAACCTCCCATCATTTGTACAGTTGAAATTGGATTCTCTCGTCTGTTAGAAGAGGAGGACAATAGGTGTCCCTCTCTGTAAACGACATGAGATTTAGCAGAATGGGTAGAACATAGCTCCGGGAGCCTTCTGGATAATGGTTTCATTTTTTTATGCTCTGTGCGGTGTCCCAGCATTTCTCTGAGAGATTGCGGTGTCTGTCCAATTGATCTAGGCCATTTGATCAGGGAAGACTGGTGACATACTGTTAACCTTACACAGTGTGGGAGCATTATAATCCATTGAGGCCTGCTCTTTCAGCCCGTCTGCACAATGTAATCCGGGCGGGTCCCCCACGCGGACTGCACTCCTCTGTCAGGGTAGCCAGTAAACCTTCTCATCCCAAATAAAAATCAACCATTTGGAGGTGGACTTCCTGTTTATCGCTTAAATGGAGGCAGACTTGGTCTTTTCCTTTCAGTGGCTAAATTGATAATATTTTGCGATTGCTCATTGATTAGGTTAGTTAAAAAACAAGGCTTTCTTTTTTCTCTCCACATTTCTCTTTACCTCCTGGATGTTTACTCTAGCGAGGTTTGTACGCCTACAGCGGCTTATTGGTTGGCGGGGTGAGGGTCATGCTGTTTCAAATGTTTACTGTCATGATGAGAAATGTGCTTTCAGGCAAACGTCAAGTTCAGGGCGTGCCCGAGGAAATATAGCCGAGTGGGCACTAATGGATTTTGTAATTGGAAGTTGCATTGGTGGGATTATATCATTTATAGGTGTGTTTCAAAAAGACCCCAAGTTTAATAGAAAGTGCCTCTGGGTAGAATTGGCCACTGCCTAACTTGGAACAGATTCTAATGTATTTTTTTTAACCAACAGCTGCCCTATGGAGAAGACTGTTATTTCATGTTGGTCACGCTTAAATGTAATAACTTATCACTTTGCAACCTTTCCAAATATACATATTTCTTTTCTCTTATTTTTCACCAAATTGATTTTACTACTGTAGTTGTTATGGCAGAGAAATTATATTTCCTTTGGGGCAGATTTTAAATGACATTTTAAGGTTCAAATAACTAATGAAGAACTGCTGGCTGAATTGGATGAGTCATCAAACTTTGTGTATAGGAGTAAAAAGTTGTACTCCCTTTTTAACTCAAGTCCATGTGGAAGCATTAGCTAAATATGATCTGGTTGGACAAAAAGGGTTAAGCCTACGCTTACAGGAAAAGGTAAAAACAATCAGGTGTGGTTAGCATGAATGCTATCAACACTGCTCATAAAGGGTTATGTTTAAATGTGTAACGTCTTAAACATCAAACGGGAGATTCAACCGCTCTAAATAAATCTTTAAGAAGCAGGTAGCTAGACAAGACGTAGAGCTCTATTTTCCACGCTCAGTGCTTGAAACATACATCTCACTACCTACATGCTGGTAATTATCTTATACGACACATGTACTTCTCTGGCTAATCTGTTGTTTAGTAAAAGCCATTATCGTCGAGCGAGTAATGCAAACATAAAACAATGTAGACAAAACATTCACCTGGCAGTGTTTTTAAGCCCTAGGCAGGACATTATATGCCATTTGTTATTCAGTTCACACTACATGTGGGCTGCTAAAATGCTCTTTCATAACACAGGACATTAAAACCGATGTTTCAGGAGAACATAAAATAAAAAAAGGCTGCTTAATACAATGACAGGTTTGAGTTTGAGTCATTTTATTTATTTATTTATTTTTTTGCTTTGTTTGCATAGACGCTGGCACTCAGTTTACCTACTCTGAACACGTTGGTCTGTTCGGCCATACTGATAGCAGTCTCTTGAGTGTAAGTCTCTTGAGTTTAATTTGACCCGTTGCTAATAATGTCCTAATTCTTGTTTAGCAGAGCGCCATAGATGTCCCTGGCGTAATTGAGAGTGACAGTTGATCAGCGGTAGCTAGCTTGGCATGTTGTTTACCTGTAGAATGTCATCGGGTGAGGTTTGGGAAAACATTCATGTTGTGTTGTTTATTTTGAAAGATTGTTTGTGTATGGATTCATTTAGACATGCCTTTTTTTGTACCACCCTAACTACCCTTATTCTAACGTGACCAGTACAGATACATTTCCCTAACATTGTTGCCTCATCTCTCTTGGCAGAGCATTTTTAAATTCAGCCAACATTTCAACATAACAAAACAAATCACTTTCCTGACAACCAGATCCCTCCATCCATCCATATACCCATCCATTCATCCACTCCAATCCAACGCGCACACACATGCACATGTGCATGTGAGCACACAAGATACGTCATGTACACCTACAGGCATATTAAAGTATAAAATTAGGCTAACCTGTGTGTCCTTGGATGGGGGAGGAGTCCAGCAGAATATTATACAGCAACACAGGCAGAATACCCAAAGACCAGAGCCAGTTTAATCTCACTCACTGGAGAAACCAGACTCACTCCCAGACTCAGCCCCCACATCGCCAACCCTGAGATATTATGGAAGTTTTAATATCTTTAGTTTATTGCATTTTGTTGTTTTGTGTGATAAACTGTATTTTAATATTTTTTCTTGTTAAGTTGATAAATGCCCCCTGGACCTTGTTTGTTTATGAAATGCAAGAGAACAATTTTGCAGCACAATTACCTGCTTTGCTTTACCTTGCTGCCTAAAGGTAAAGCAAAAATACATAAACAAACGTTACTTTTTCTTTAATTTTCTGCACATTTTTGTCAGTTGTCCAACATAACATATAAACAAATTTTGCCTTTACACTTAAAGACCTAACAGATTTTCTTATGTCTTATATCTTAAATTAGTGGTGAACTGTCCATCTCTTGCTGAAACCAACGTACAATGGGGATGTTCTTCCTCACTGGTGTATTAATGTTGGAGATGGGCTCTTTCCAGTAAAGAGGACGGGTCAGGATATGGTCAGGATTCACTTCTCCTGTTTCTCAGCAGCGCATGATTGCTGGTCCAGGTGTTTCCGGTCCATTGAGCACCTATCTACTCCCAAACCCTGCAAGCACAGCGACCTCATCAGGCTCATGGCTGTCAGGGTTAATGCTGAGGTGAGCGAATCACACGACAGAGAATTTTTGTGATGAAACAGCATCCGCTACCACTGGAATGCTGTAGGAGTGATAAGGGGAGGCAGAGAGCTGGACAGGGGAGATATGTTGTTATGATTAGAATACGGTGTCTGGATGATCAGCTATCTTGTAGAAGAGCTTTTGTCTGTCTGTAGCCCTGGTTAAACAACAGCTTTTCATCACATACAAACCTGCCATTTTATCACACAGCCCATATGGACGACCATATTTGGTCGACCATATGGCGAGGGCTATCCGTCTTATTTAGATTTTCACTACACAGCTTTCCTACTTCTGAAACTCAAAGATCAATAAAACAAAGTATGTTGGACAAAATAATGATTTTCTTTTTTTAGAAAGTTAAGAAAAATTTCGTGCAAAAGTAATTTCAGCAATTCCAAATAGAGATGAGAAAATTAAATCTACAAAACGGAGGGTGTCAGGGAAATCGTTGAGCGAAAGCTCAGCAGGTAAGCTTTCTGTCCGAGAGAGCGTTCCACAGTCACACCTGATCAATAATGCTGTAATAAAGCACTGAAAAGAGGGTTAGGCATGTGTGTCTGTCAGCAAAGGTGATGGTGCCATTAAAGCATTTCTCTACTTCTGGAAACTTCCATCGCTCTGCTTTAGCCGGCATCATAAAGAACTCCTCCCCATCTTTTTATCGCTCCTACCCAGCCATCTCCACAAGCTCAGAATGAAAGAAAAGACAATTTTTTTTCCCTGTCCTCATTAGGGTGCCAGAGAAGAGGCTTTTGCGGCTCCCTTTGTCTCCTAAATCTGTCTCCTGGCCCGTTGCGGGGCCCCATGATGAAGCTGGTGCCACAGCAGGTGTGATGGGATGCACAGATACCGGTGCGCCTCTCAAAAGGAGACACTTCACAGGCAGTCAGGTAAATTACATGTTCTGGCTTTCCATTTCATCCCATGGGCCTCTGTGCTCTATAGTTACCATTATCTCTTCTCGTCTGGCCAAAAACATCAAATAAATGGTAGTCACACATAGCCAAAGTCAAAGGAATATTTAGTCATTTGTTGGGATAAATTCGGTGTTTTGGATCGCGGGTACAGCATTGTTGCAAGGTTCAGTTCCCATCTCGACTGTGATATAATATAATGTATAACAATTTGATCTAACGTGTAATTTAGTGTTTCAGCTGTGTTCCCGTACACCTGAGATCAACCATGCATTGTCATTGAGTGGTTGTCCTTTACATTTAGTATTTTGGTGAACTGACTTTTTGCACCTGTGAAATAAGTCTTAAATAAGTTGCATATTATGTCTGAAGTGTCGCTGTGTCATGTAGTGGAGAGCAGGTCACAACCTAACAAGTTTCATATTTTGGATGATTTCTGAATCTAGACTAATCATTATTTTATACCAGGAACATACATGTCGCTGCAATAAATACCGTAATAACCATAAGCAACCAAATTGAAATGTTGCATCCTACCCCGCTGGCAGGGTTAGTTATTACACACACAGGGCTAGATGTGTCTCTGGTGGTTTAAAAGTCGATGCAAACTAAATTAATTTGATATAATTCAGTCCAATGTTAGCCAAATACAACTAATTTGGTCTGTGAAAAATAATCTCAGAGTCAACTTTATTGAGCCTGCGATTATTTCTTGAATTATTTCTTGAATTTCCTGATGATGAGATCAATGACTACCACCAGAAATGGTACTCTATCTTATTCACAAGTCATTCTAGGCTTCCATTAATGGTGTGTTTTATTTAAATCTTCGTATGGGCTCTCAGGGAGGGATTGCATCACTTCCGGATGGGCTAGAACCACCAAATTGTTAATTCTGTATGTCCTTTAGGCCCTCTTTCATATAGAAAAGACCCCATGTCTCTAGCTCATACCCAAGTGTGCTAGACTCCTAGATCACCCACCAATTCCACCAACCAAAAGTAGAGTTTAATTTCCTAATTCATATTAAAGTGGTCAATAGGAGAACAACAGGCCACACCCTATAATTTGTGACCATGAGAGGGGGCCTGGCTGTGACCCGTGGGCTGCAGTAATTTGGCCTTGGGGAACATACACACACACCAGGGGAACACACGCACACAAACACACACACACACAATTTAGGAGCATACTAGACTCTTCCGTCTTCTCACACATAATGTGGTTGATAATTGTGATAATTTAAATGGATTGCTTATTCCTATAAATATGCAACTTGCCATGATGATGTTCTGTCTGGCGCACCATAGAATATGTGTCTAATTCTTAGCCAGTAGAACGTATTTTACGCCAAAAACAAAAACAATGTACGGCAGCTCAGCTGTATGTATAAGGTTATAGGCTGTATTCTGAAGTAAAATAAGTGGAAGTAGGCGTGGTTTATGGCCTGGGTGTGCCGATTTCGCACGTGGCTCTTTCCTTAGATGACTGGAAACTATAGATAACCCCACCTTGAATTTAATAGACATTGTGCAACTTGTACTTACATGTATTTAGCTATGGACATGGTCGCTTATTTACTTTAAGAGGAAAATAAGCGACCATGTCCATAGCTAAGTACTCCGTCTACAAGCTGCTCAAATGATCTGCATGTTTGGTAGCACATACCTGTGTGAGGAACTTTTCTCTGTTATGAAGATGAACAAAACATCACACAGGAGTCGTCTCAGTGACGGACACCTTCACTCCATTCTGAGAATTGACACAGCTCAGAGCCTGACTCCAGACATTGATGAACTTGCAGCTAAAAAAAGATGCAAAGCATCTGGTTTGGGCTAATGTGCATCAGAGCAAAATGTACTTGAATGTTTTTGCATTTTTCTCCTGTAATCACAAGGAATACTGTTAATAGTTATGTCTGAAATATTTGCACATTTTCAATAAAATAAGTTGTTATTATTATTACTACCAAAAACATTTTCATTAGAAATGACTCAGTGGAAAATTCCTGAAAGAGGAACACAAAAAAATAATGCCACTGATATGTCTTCTTTGAAATTTGATCTTATTACATTGTTAAATATGTAAGCTTGGTTTGTTCTGAATTCTCTAATGTGCTTTTGGAGAAGTTAAGTTAATTTGTGATAATACATCTGAAAAGACTTGTTCTTATTTTCAATAAATATCGACTGTTTGGCCCGCGACTTGGACCCAGTTTTTATTTCTGGCCCCTTCTGTGATTGAGTTTGACACCACTGTCTTAAAGTAATTGTTGATGTCACCTAGCAGGGGACAGAATAGGCCATAATCAGTTTATGTTTACATGGACAGCGAAAGCCAGCTTGGCAGCGTAACCATCTTACAGACGTTATCTAGTTGAGGGAAATACACATCTGACCGGTGTGTTTTGTCACTTTTGCAATTCAATTCTGAACGATCGAATCACATTCCACCTGGGTTCAGTCCCTGTGCTAATTACCTCCTTTACTCCTCCTTTAAGTCTACCAAAATGTTAAATGCATTTTCTCTGCAGGTGAATTGACATGTAGATGTAACTAATCTAACTAAATTAGAGTAGAAAATGAATAAATGAATGAATATAGCTTATGTTTCAAACAATAATTATATTTAATCATTTTAAAGACTCAGTAGCAACCTGCTACACTCTCCCCCCCATGAAAAAAACAACATTTAGTTGTAGAGAAGTGTAATTCAATAGACTAATTGTCGTTACTATGAGGAAAATAGTCCAATTGAAATGCATTGGTTTAAATGTCGTTCAGTCCAGCACGAAAAATGTCAGAGATATGCTCCATTCAAAATGCACTGGGTTAAACTTCGTTCTGTGTAGCACGAAAAAAAGTTTGACAATCGTGCTCCGGGACACGATTCAATCGATTAATTTGCGTAACCATGTGCACAAAAAAGAGTGAAACCGGGTTGAATGATTTGCATTTGGATTCACTGAAGAACACTGACAACACAGTGATCGTAAAAAAAAACACGTTTAAATATTTACTTTCAGGTAGGTAAAACATCCTTTTGTATGTGTGTCTGTAAATTCGGTTTCAATTCCCATGGCATTCGGCTCAAACTGGGAATAGCATACGGTGGTGATTTGACAGGAAAGCTGTAGCTCTAATGCAACCACCTTAAAGGTCCATGTTACATTCAACCCCCTGTTAGGAGTTCCCCCGTGCACCTCTAACATGGGTCAATATCAACAGCATAGAGAGTGTGTTTGTGTTTGTTTGCATGTGTGTAAGTGTGTGTGCACATGAGTGTGTAACATTAATGTGATTGTGTATGTGCAGTGTGTGTAAATATGAGCGTGTGTGTCTGTGTGTTTGTTTGTGTGTGACGGAACACTTTTTACTATATTGCTCATAGTGTGGCTGGTGCCCATCCATCAGTTCAAAGAGCAGAATAACCAAGAGTGACATCCAATTACTATATGCTAATTTGTTTTATCTATTTATTTATTTATTCCGGTTTTTGCCATTCATTTACTTAATTAACTATTTGGGACGCAAGCTATCATGACCAGATTGCAATATTCTTTCCAATAACCAACCGTAATGAAATATATTATTAGCAATAACGCTAATGGAACAAGTGAGGAGAGAGGTGTCACCGTCACAAGATGGATGACATCTTAAGGACAATGGCAAGAACAGGCAGTGCTGGTGTAGGGGAAAACAACTCCCATAGATGTGCTTAAAGATTTCTTAAAGGGTGCCTTTGTTTACCGGCGTCGCGCGGTGTCCACTCAGGTTTGTGTTATTTTCTCGTGTAATTCGTCTTTGTCGTGTAAATCCCTGTGTTTACTTACATTGTCATTAGAAGCAACTTGTCATTTTATTGGATTGTGTCTGAGGAATATTTTTCTGTCTGTGCAAATGGGATGCTTAAAATTAAATTGAAATGATAATTAACAGGGCTAAAAGAAAGAGTTGCCATGGCTTTGTCAGCGAAGGCGTAAGGCAGGGCCCATGGAGGTAATTAGAGGTGTTTTAGTGAGCCATGCACAGACTGCCCAGGTTTTAAGGTGACTCATTATATTCATGCTTCTATTGCTTTCCTCGTTGTTTTGTTCTGTTCTATCTCTCTCTGCTGATAAAAAAGTTGGCAAACTTCATGTATTGATCTGCTTTGATAAACAAGCTATGACATCATACAAGATATACGTTTTGAATAGGATACTTAAATATTAATTAGAATATTGATGTTAAACAACCATAATTGTTTTGGTTTGAGGTCAGTGAGGAGATATTTAGTGTCCTTCTCCTTCCTCCACCTTGTAGTTGTCTAATACTACACTGGTAACAGAACTCAGAACACTCCCCCATGACCTCTACAATCAAGCAGGTCAAGAAGTGGAGCTCTTCCTTCTGGTTATACCGCCATGTCAGGACCCAGAACGTCCAAGAAGGTTGTTGGATCGATGCACTAGGGTCTTGGGTTGTGTCTTGGGTCGGACATTCAGCGGCAGGTCGAGAGGGCGGTGAGACCCCATCCATTTAATGACCACGCGGTTCGACTTGATGAAACCAGTGCCATTCGGGCACTGGAAGAAATGTAGGGAGATGTGTCACAAAGAGGGGCCCCCTTTTCCTTTTCATTCTCTAAAATGGACTACGGTGGTTCAATATTTAACATGTGAATGGGACCAGATGGACTTCACAGGACCGCAACCAAGTGATGTACAGTTGGCCTCATATTCTTTTCTTTTTACCCTGGCAACAATTTCAATAATGCATGAAACCTCTTAATAGTGAAAATAAATGTTCACCATGTCCAGTGGTGGTGTTAAACCAACATGTTTTATAACATGTAAAGTGTATTTTCTCCGTTCTTGGAAAGACATTATTTCTCAAAAGATTGTCAGACTGAAGATTCCTCTCCTGTTATTCAACCGTTTTGACTGACAGAACTTAAATCTTTTATCAAGTCACTAAAAGGTCTATCGTCTATCGTCTCTCTCTCTTTCTCTCTCTCTCTTTCTTTCTCTTTCTTTCTCTCTCTCTCTTTCACCAGCATATAAATAACTAATAAGTCCTCAACTGACTTAGATCCTCGGGCAGCTTCTCAGGCAAACTGGGGACGAGTCCATTTTAGAGAATGAAAAAGAAAAGGGGGCCCCTCTTTGTGGCACATCTCCCTATTGTCGAAAAATCCCATTAAATGAAAGGAGAAGGTGACTTTAGCTTTTCATTCTGCCACGCCACATGCTAGCACGCAAAGAAAGTCCCCTGTCAGGTCAGGGGTTGGTGGGGAGTGTGTGTGTGTGTGTGTGTGTGTGTGTGTGTGTGTGTGTGTGTGTGTGTGTGATGGGAAGGACAGGGCAGCAGGGCGGGGGGTTGACTTGGAGGAAAAGGAGTTATTGATTGACTGCGCCTGCAGTGCCTCGCCTAACCCCTCTGTCAATCACCTGCCAACTATTTTCTTCCGTCTTTCTTTCGGCTATCTCGTTTTATTTCCTTATCTGGGCTGCTGGTGCTGCCGGTGGTGGCCCTCCATTCTCCTGGATGGCTCTTTGCAGAGCTCCTGGCCTCATTTAACTTCATTACTGCCCGCCTGACAGCCAGCTCGGGGCCAAACAGCAACCTGCGACTCGTCCGCTCTACATGCCCGCCAACACCACCGCCCGCCGCACAGCTCTTTCTTCCTTTTCTCCTCCTCCTCCTGCCGGGTTATTCAATCTCTGTCTGGACCCCTTCCCCAATCCTACCCCCCCCCCCCCCCCCCCCCCCAACCGACCCCCCACCCCCCTACCCATCCCATTGATCTCACTGCTACTGATAGGAGTCTGACACAGCACCGTCGCTGGCAATCGCATCAGTCCTGCACCACAACCACCCCCACCTACCCCTCACTTCACAGCCCCCACTCCTCCCCTTCTTTTCAAGGTCATAATCACCGCCCTCTCTCCAACCCTCCCACCGTCCCCCTCCACCAACTCTTCCTCCCTACCCTCCACCCCCACCACCACCACCACCACCACCACCCCCATCCTTTATTGACATCAGGCTTCCACCTGCCACTACCTGTTCCCAGCTACAGGCTCTTGTGGGGCGCTGCGTCGGTTGTGACAGCCGCCATGGGTTTTAACGCGTGCTGCTCCGCCCTGCAGTTTAAACAGCGGTCGGCGGCTGTGTTGGGGGATGACAATGAGGGGTGGGTTAGTGGGCTACAGCGTTGTTAATATGCTAAAACCCAAGCAAATTGTAAATCCATCTTTGTTAGGGAGGCATCCACTGAGTGCATTGCATGGGAAATTGGTTTAAAAACACGGAAAACAGAATTTAACCGAAATACATTAGGTGAGGTGATGCATAATGTAATACATGATCTATAATACATTTGAAAATATATTTAGAAAAATGGAAGTCACTAGTCCACTTTCTCTGGCACAAAACTACTTTGTTTCTTCTTAGACAAATCTTGTCCCACTCACCCTTGATGAAAATATTAAATAAAATGCTAATACCTGTTGTAAAATAATCCAGAACCCCAGCCAGGTCACATCATAACCAGGCCATGCACACACATGCACACCTCCACCTCAGCAAGTGTGGTGTAAGTCACCGGTGACGAGAAACCCAATTCTACGAAGTGAGTTATGCTGAACAGGAGCTGAACATGTGATCGCATCTTAAGCAGGTTTTTGCAGGCCTGTGGATTTTTGGTTTCCATGGCAATGGTACAGAATATTATGTATATTTTTCTTTGTGTTCACAAAAAACATTGCTACGCCACATTCTAATAAAGCTTATCCTAAACATGACCTTTTCATGGCTGCTTGCCACCGAGAATAACTAGACTTGAATAAATAGACTTACTAATTTCCGTGGAAACTGTCATTTCTCCTGCAAAACATGATTAATAGGCCTTAGAGATAGAGCAATGAAGTGTTAAAAGCAGAAAAAGGGGCTTTGTAAGTATTCTGTTGAAGATGCTGCCCAAACTCGAGCCTTGGCCCCTGACCGTTCAAGATGGCAGATAGTTTGGTGATCGATGGTCCCATTCAGAGATTACCAGAGATAATCGGAATGAAGATCACGTATATTGACATGTCGAGGAGAGGTGTGAATTGAGGACACAACCTATTCTTTCACACTGCCAAGACAACGGCTTGATGCACTCAGAGACTTTGCGTAGTCTTTGTGCCGTGCATGGTCTTAAAGGTGTTGAAGGTAAGATTTAAGAGCTGCAATTGGAGTGTAATTTGTTAGAAATGCCACAGCCATTCGTCAGCTATTAGTGAGAGAAATGCGCTTTGAGAATATCTGCTCTGGCTGCGTGCCTGCCTCTGTATGAGCCAATTTGCATTAGCTTTAGTCCGCTCCCAGGTCATTGCTGACCAATCAGGGCATCTCGACCCTGGTTCAGTCTGGGAATCCATCTTGCCTGTCAATCACAAGTGTGTGAATGGAACACTGCTCAATGATGGAGAAACGGAGGGGGCATTTTGAAGGATCTTTGACTTTCAAAATTGTCGTCTCTTTTCTGCTCTCTGGCTCTTTACAACTCTCCCATCTTACATAAAGGACCTCTAACTCCCTGCAGTTTCCTTGATTATACACATAGTTTATAGTTTGTGTACAAGGTGTCTTTGTACATCAAAGCAATAACACGGTAATTCCAGGAAATGTACCTGTCAGTTACCTTTCTGAGTAAAACATATCAAGTAGAAATGTGCTGACTGTTTGGACATTGTGTGTGTGTGTGTGTGTGTGTGTGTGTGTGTGTGTGTGTGTGTGTGTGTGTGTGTGTGTGTGTGTGTGTGCGTGTGTGTGTGTCTGCATGTTTGTGTGTGTTTGAGTGTTTGTGTGTCTGTGCGTGTGTCTGTGTCTGTGTCTGTGTGTATAGGCTGTGTATTTTTGTATAGCATGAGTGTGAGGGTGAGGAGGGGTTAGTTTTTGCGGTGCATGTGTGCGTGCATTTCTGTGCATGCATGTGTGAGTGTGTGTCAGATACTGTGAATGCACACACACAACCAAGTGTTATCTTATCCATACACACATGTGTATGTACCAGAGACAGGCATTGACTACAGCGAATGTAGGACTTTGTATTTTAAACCTTCTTCCTTATAAAGCAGAGTATAATGATTATAAACAAGGGATTGTTTTTATTTATCTGACAATTTAGGGGTAAGGATAGTCTGGTGGTTAGGTCAGGTTGTTTGACTGCCAGCCCAAAGGTTCTGAACGTTTTTTTTTTTATCCCCAATATCCACAAGTCTACCTGTTGGCATCCTTTGGTAAGATTCCTAACCCCTACCTGCTCCTTAATGATGCAACTAAATGCATGCAAGAAAATTCACTATAAGTCACTAAATTACACTAAATTAGATAGTAGCATTTTTTATTCCGGCAACCAAGACAATAGCTATATTTATATATATTACACATAAACTATGCATCTCTCTTAAATTGTATGATGACCTTGTATTTTTAATGCATCCATCAGAACAAAGAGACGAGCAGAAGGGAGTAGTTCAAAACAAGGAAAGTTGCCAAAGTTGTACTCTTTGTGTGAGAGTGGCTGCCTTGGTCCTCAGGCACCCCTGAAAGCTACATCTACCCCAGAAAGCAGGTCAGGCTTTTCAACAGAGACACATTCCCATTTGCTTTGTGAATTATTCTCTCAAAGTGGATACCAGTCAAGTAAAACAACATGACGGATAAGGATTTTGTCCACATCCACACTTCTAACAATGACTGATGACCTTCCTATTTCATGTCCCTTGTTTATCTTTATCTAAAGTTGCTGTCATTGCTTAATCTTCACTAAGCAGGTGCATCCAATCCCCTCAGAATTTTTTTCAGTTAAGTTTTTGTACAGCCAAACTTTTGTTTGTCTTTTTGTTGTTACATTGTTTAGTAACAGCTTTTAATGTTGTTGTTTTTTACATTTACCTTACTTCCTCCTCAATACTAAAACCAAAAACTCTTTTGGAATGTCACTGACAATCTAAACCCCCTTGACTATTTATACTGAAACTCCTTTCTCGTTATTTGATCATTTCTAGACCTAATCGATTAAAGAATCGATTAGTGCACTGCTGTGTGAGCACCTCAAATGTTCTCTGTAATTTAGGCCATTTCCAAGTCACCAGATTAGTTTGGAGACAGATGACCAAAATATACGGGGAAAAAATGTTTCCTCAATAACCTACGTATTTTAATTCATCGGGCGTAGTGTGCACAAAGACATTTAGTCTCTGTTCGTACCCTATTCCATTTATCTCCTCGCGGATGATTCTCTGGGTCGTTTCTCTTGATAATGCAGGTTGAGATTATCTCTTTTACGATGCAGCTCCTCTGTTTCTGACCGAACTTTGCTGAATCTGAAGTTACTTTGCTGCTACCAATCTAGCTTCTCTTTTTCCGATGTATAGCTGGTCTGCTTCCAACATAGCTTTGCTATTTCTAACATAGCTTCACTGTTTCCGACGGAATTGAGCTGTTTCTGATGGAACCTAGCTGTTTCTGACAGAGGAAGTGTGCCATAATTCACGGTTGTTTCTCTGTGAGTTTGGAAAGCGGTGACAACATCGCTGCTTCCAAACCCACAGTCAAACAACAGCGTTCATCCCCTCCCCCCACATCTGCCGAAACCTGTTTATATTTCTCCTGTGGAGGAAAGGCATTTCCTTGAATAAACATTTCAGTTAAATGTCACCTGATTCCCCTGAGTCCCCCCAGTGAGCGAGCGGCCTGCGCCAGAAGGACTGGCAGGCTGACATTAGATATTAAGCAGCAATTCATATCATATCACGCTGTGACAACAGCAGCGTATAAATCACTTGTTTTTCAGAAATGCTATTCTCAGAGAGGCGGCTGTGACGTTTGTCTTAGACTGTGTGTGTGTGTGTGTGTGTGTGTGTGTGTGTGTGTGTGTGTGTTATTTGCACACAAGCATCCAAGTGTTATCTATACATACACACATGTACACAGTGTTCTCTCTCACACACACACACATGCATCCACACAAATATACATGCACACACACACATACATACACATCCATACACACTCGCATACACATACACATACACAGCTAGAGAGTGAGCGTGGTGCTTCAAGTGAAATTGCGTAAGATGAGAAGACATCCTCAGGATGGATTAAGCCATAAAATACGTCATTGTCTGAACAGTGTGTGTTCCTCTGGCTAAGAGCTATCCTTTTCTACTCCCCATAGGTAGACAAAGAGCAGCATGCTTGATTTGCAGTGTGCTTCCTGTGTTAAACTGGTTTAATCTCCCCCAGTGAAACGACAGTGGAGGAAAGTCTTTGCAAACCCAATTCTTCTCAAGAACCAAACATGGAATCCTTTTTTTCAAACAGTTTGTTTGATGTACTGGTACAGGGAGTTAGATAACAACTTCACCTAACCCTTTTAAGTATTGCCAGCACTGGTCGAAATAAATAAGTTGCTCCCTCAGAAAATGTGACGAGATGTGTGTGTTTATTTGTCAGATATTGCATTTGTTTTGTCAGATATTATCTATTTAGTTATTTTCACATTACTCATTCAATACGATAGAGTGTGTTGAGAATGAATGGAGCAACTGTGGTGTTTAAAAATGTCTTTGACCATTCACATTCACAAACTTTATCCAATCGGACTTTGCAGCTATGCAGTCTGAATCCTCATTTACATATACACAGGTCAAATAAAAACAGTTCATGTAGACGGTGGTGCGATGAGAGCACAATTTCTGCTGGTGTTTGGAAATTGCCATTTAAATCACTTCCTGTAAGGCAATCTCCTAAATGAATGCGTTGCCATCAGCCTACTGTCCGAATAAAAATCTATTAAACTCACTCGGGGTGCCCACAGTACAGTATGCAGCATACTGTTGGCCGAGAATCTTAATATGAAATGCAGAATGCAACCTTGGAATGCATCGTACTCATATTTTACAAATCAGGCTTTTGTCTGAGATAATATCTAGTATTCCAACATTGCAAATGGCTTGCGGGCAGGAACACAAGGCTAAATGGTGCAGTGGTCCGACCAGAGATTTACAACAGAATTACCTGAGGCTCTGGAGTGATCACTCGTAGTACAACAAGGTCAAAGAACAGAAGTAGGAAGAGGTAAAGCATTAAATAGAATATGAGCACGGCTAGCGGGTTACACCAGAGGAGGGGGTCAAGGAAATGATGTTGGGGAATATGGTTCAGGTGGGCTTGATAGTGTAAAAGGTGGTGGGTTCAAATCCCAAAGTCGGCAGCCTAAACTGTAGGCCTCCTGGAGCAGATTACTATACTCCTACCTGTTTTCCCATGACGTGTAACTGCTAAATTATTGGATGGTAGATAGGTGAAGAGGGAAACAGTAGAGGTGTTCCTGGAAGGGCAAGGGGTTCTGTGGTAGCGGAGAGATCATTCCACGATCCCAGAGAGCAGCTGAGATACGGGCTGATAGAGGGAACTCTTCATCTTAAAAGGTCATTAGAGGCAGCATAGTGTCAGGCTATAGGCTGTCGACTCCCTGCCAAAAAGTTTGTAGGTTCGACCAAATGTCCGTCCTCACAACTTCTCAATGAACAATGCATCCAGTACTTTTTTTAACTTTTACTTATTGAGTAATTGGATACAAAATGGTATTCATATCCACCCTGCCAAATGACTAAGTAGTAAATGGTGGGGTTTTTCAAGGCTGCTGCCTTGGCCAGGGCTCTCTTGCTAAATAGATTTTTAATCTCAACGTGACCAACCTGGTTAAACAAAGATTAAATAAAAACTATTCTCAACCTGTCAATAAACCTTTAAACAGGAAAAGAAGTTAAAAGCTTGCATTCCTCTTGTTGGATTTGCCTTGCGGCTGACCTCTGCGTTATTGCCACAGACAACCCCCCACCCTTAAAATCACATCTCACATGGCATCTCACCATTACCACTGGTAGCACCATTATCAATAGTAGCAGAGAAAACGCATAGGACAACACAAGAAAACCGAATGCTGGGGAAAATGGCTAATTAAAATGCACCACTTTAGCTCCTACACCTCTTCTCTTCACCCAGTTAACTTTTCATTATTTTGAGATCATTTAAGTAGTTTTTGTCTTGTTGATGGAGAGCGTTAGCAACTGTTTGCATCTGTTGGCTGTCATGCGGGCATTGCTTGTAATGAATATTACGCACTGGAGTCATTCACTGGAAAGATATCTTATTAGATTTAAATGGTGACTGCTCTGAAAGAGAGAGAGAGAACAGTTTAACAATTGATTTAAAAATATGTTATTATACTGACAAACCTGGTGTTTCCAGGTGTGTGTGACCACCATGCGCACACAGAGATAATGAACAAACAAGGGTTTTGTAACCTGCCAGTTAGTTAGCCAACTGTTTAGTTTAGAGATGGTGTATGCATTAGTAGCAGATGGTAGTTATCACTATGTATTATCTTAAAGCCCTAAGCATATGGAGCGTAGATTTTGTCTCATATTTGTAGTGTGACACCAACAAGGACTAGAATCATGTTGTTTTAATGGAGCAAAACACACGGAGCGTGAATGGAGCGTGGCTGTATGTTTTCGCTCGCTTCAGCGAGGGATCGCGTCTAATTTGGACGCAAACATTTGAAATAATTATTTTGCGTTTGTCCCGTGTACTTTGGGCTTAAAACGCAATCTTTAGAATATGATGCATCAGTCTCTTAGCAACGAGAGCATTCAGGGTGTCTGGCCCCCACCCTGAAGAACCCCTTGACCACAATATCCTACAAGTCTCTCCTTAATTTCACAAGAAGCTGGAGAGAATCCTCTTCAACAGAGACCTAAAATATAGAGAAGTTATATTTTGTTTAGTTCTGTAAAACACCTTGGGTACCTAGAGGCTGTGTTCTATCAACCAAGGTTATAATTATTATTATTTGAAACAGTGACGTGATCCCCCCCCTATTTTTTAGAAAGCCCTTCTAACAAACTTGTGATGATCCTTGTCATTTAGCGTTTTTCTTTCTGTGAGGTGTTCCTCTGAGCAGCAGTTCCTGTGAAGTACTGCCCCACGGTTCTGACTAGGGGACCCTGGGGCTCTGCCTACACAGCGGGGGCCCACAAGGGAAGTGGAGAACAAGCCGTCAGAACAAAAGCCCCCCTCCCCACCAACCCAACATCATCAAATGTGGCCTGCAGCGAATAGAATCACAGACAGCACTGGCAAGAGGGGAGACAGAGAAACGCTGAGAAAAATAGATTTAGAGCGAAAGAGAGAAAAAAAGAGGAAAGGAGGAAAGAGAGGCAGAAGAAAAAAGAGACAGAGAGAGAGAAAATAAGAAGTAGAGAGATGGATAGAGACAAAAATAAATAAAGAGAGACAAAAATAAGTAGAGAGACAGATGGAGAGAAAGAAAGAGAGTGGCAGACAGATGGGGTAAAATAAACAGCAATGGACAGAGAGAAAGAAAGAGACATATGGAGAGGAATAAAAAGACAGAGGGAAGGGACCTTGAAGCTCTTTAACACACACTGAAACTGTGACCTTAAAATACATTAAATATGTTAGCTCACGAAAAGTATGTGTGATTTTTACGCCGCAGGGCCATTCTTTTTAATATATACTTTTAGATTTTATTCGACCAGAGGCATTTTAAACTTGACTTTTACTGTGACGTCTGCTTAGCACTATTGTTGTCTGACTCATGAACTATCCTATCTAGCAAAGCCACCTTTTACAATCCTTGCTTTTTAATTCCTACAGCTATCCATTTACTTTACCTTTAATTAGTATATCAAATTACAACATTGAGACAGTCAAACATAATTTGCCACAATGAATTCCTACACAAGCAATGTTTACTTAAATACTGGCCTAGCCTACTCGCTTGTGACTAGAATCTGCTGAGGAGCGATTTGAGGAGGCGTGGTTCATTTCAGCTAATTATCCCACTTTTCCCCACATTAACATCATCACCCTTTCCCAAATGTGTTAACTCACAGGAAGAGTATAGGATTTCAGGTGTGTGAATCTTATTTTGTGTCACTGCATCATTGCAGCAGGGATTTTCTCAGGAAGTTGCTTTTCCTATATCTCAATTTAGCCTGAAGAAGCAACACCCACTGGGTCTCATATGTTGAGACCCAGTGGGTAGATTAATCAAACATCTCTGCTTCATGCATATTTCATTATTTATGTTTCCTTGCTTTACTTCAGTATTACATCATTGTGTTGGAAGTTAAAAGAAAAACATAAACTAAAGGATATATGCTACAAAAAGCGTTTTTTCTTCTTCTCATATTGTTCCTGATCAGCCAACCTCAGGGGAAGGTGCTGATGTTGAAGGAGTTGTCAGTAAGAGGTCAGCCCTGAGCTTACATCTTCCACATTACTACAAGTAAACAAAGCCAGAACATACAGATAGATGGTACATCTATTAATGTGTCTATCTGTGTTTTATTGGTCCAATGTGTCGGCAGTTTAGCTCAGCAGTCGATTGGCTCGGGAGGTTGAACGTCCTTGTTCAAACGTCGGTCTGAAAGATTTTATCTGAGAGAAGTGAATGAATGTCTTTTAGGCTGTGTCTGAGATGTAATGTGTTACAGTTACACAGTAGACCCTCAATGGACAATACATTCATCAATAACACGGGGGGGGGGCGGAGTTATTTGATTACTCCTATGAAGTACTTTGATTCTCATTGTTTCTGTCATTTAGTATCTTCTGTAGCTTTTAGAGGAACATGAGGGATATAACGGAGCGGCCAAACAGTGAGGTGCTGACCGCTGGAGCCCACATGAGCCCTCCATCCAGAAGCCCCCTGAGCATAGGGAGAAGTCCGCCATTTCGGCTCTTGAGTGTATTACCAAACTGTACTCCTTCCTTCCTTCCAATAGCTAATCTATTAAGAAAATGAGATGTCATCGGTAAATAGTTTTATCTTACGGATGACAAATGGTGGGTGGCGAGTGCTTGCCTTACCCCCCGCCCCCACACATGCGCGTCGCTTCAGCGCGCACCGGGTAACATGCAATGATAAAGTGGTCTGTTCTTGAACGCTACCCAGCTTCTAAATGGCCGCCCTGGTCGAGTGCATCATGCCCGTGTCAGGGAACAAACAAACAAGATGAAGTGCTCTCTCAAAGTCAGCGGAGAGGACGGCCCCACCATCCCCTCCGCAAACAATGATAGATGAGCAACGCATGAGGGTGTGCTCGGAGAGAGAGAGAGAGAGAGTGAGAGAGAGAGAAAGAGATGGGTGGAGTTTCAATTAGCACAAGGAGAAAAGGCACTTAAGCGGAGGAGAGAAAGAAGCTGGCAGGCATTAGGGGACGCCAAATTGAAAATGCATTCATCTCATGGGCCTGACAGTCTCATTCCCCTTCCCCAAATTGGTCACAAATTTATGATTTTCCATAATTGCTCTTATTTTGACACCCACTATTTCAACTCCTAAATTTTTTTTGAAAAAAGGAAAAATTGGAGGAGGCATTAGGGGAGGAGGGGGTGGGTGGTTGGGGTAAAAAGTCCTGCGAGGGGATCTCTGTGTTAAAATCGTACTCTATATGCTAAGGCAGGTAGTTCTCCAACACCCTGCCCTCTCTCTCTCTCAGTCAACCTTTCCTCTCAGAATGTTTGACACACTGCGGGCCATTGTGAAGAGTTACACCTCAGGAAAGGCACTCCTGAGTTAGACTCATGAATATTTATTCTGTGATTAGGTGCACTGATTTATCGGGCCGCAGACAAACGGGAACAGTGGGCTTTAAGGAGTCTGGGCACATAGAGAGACAGGCAGACTCACATAGAGACAGACAAACAGACATAGAAACAGACAGACAGACAGACAGACACAAAGACATATATACATAGAGACTGACAGCCATAGAAATAGACAGCCGAGACAGATATAAAGACAAATATAGAGACAGACAGACATACAGAGACAGACAAACTGCCATAGACTGACTCGGTTTTTCTTAAGATCTCATCTATTGGGACATTTATTTTAGTTTTTTAAACTGGAAAAATATTACACATGATTTGAAAAATAGAACTATAAACTGTGATGCATGAAAAGTCAAGCCTGGAGAGAACAAATTCTTGATACAAATGATTTTGTATTTATGATCCCTAGACTTACTGCTTTCTGTCCCTTTTCATTAGCTTATCCACAAGTCATAGATCAGATTCCAATACGAAAAAAAAACATTCAGTAGTGTGACGAAGCGATACGCAATCATCACTGGATTAGACAAACTGACAAGCGCTATGGACTAAGCACTACGGAATACCCCATTACCACTTTGCCCAATGCCCAGAGTGGACGATCTTCTGGACAGGTTGGGCTGTGCCAGATATCTGACCACCTTGGACCTGTGTAAGGGGTACTGGAAAGGAGACAAAACCCTGACAGCATTCAGAACCCTGTTCTGGTTTGACCAATACACGGTGATGCCATTTGGTCTGAAGGGGGCACCGCCAACGTTTCAGCGCCTCATGGACGGGGTGTTGGAAGGTGCGTGGTACTATGCAGGGGCGTACCTGGAATACATCATTATTTTCAGCGAGACTTGGGAGGATCATCTGGTCCACGTTCAAGACAATCTCCAGCGAATCAAGGATGATGGCCAGACCTTGAACCCCTCCAAGTTCTCCTCTGCCTAGTCGCAGGTGGAGTACCTGGGATTTGTCATCGGAGATGGTTCAGTAATGCGACAGGTGGGGAAGGTGAGTGCCCACACTGATACCCCAGCACCAAGAACTAAATCCAACGTGAGGTCTTTCCTGGGGATGGTTGGGTGGTACCGGCGTTTTATACCTAACTGCACTAGTAGGCCAGCCGTTTTATCCGAAATGACCAAGAAAGACCGTCCAAACAAGGTAAATTGGACTGGTCATTGTCAGCTTGCATTTGAGGACTTGAGAAACTGCCTGTGTAATGACCGTGAATTGCAACAGCCAGACATTGAACTCCCTTTTACTGTGCAGACAGATGCCTCCGGGATGGGGCTTGGGGCTGTTCTGTTACAAGGGGAGGAGGGCGACTGGAAACCAATCATGTTTCTCAGTAAGTAGTTGTTCCCCAGGGAGTGCAGGTACTCTACTGTGGAAAAAGAGTGCCTTCACCTCAAGTGGGCGCTAGATTCGCTGTGGTACTACCTGATGGGGAAGAACTTCACTGTGGAGACAGATCATAGAGCCTTGCTGTGGATCCACTAAATAAAGGACTCTAACGACCGCATTACACGGTGGTATTTGGCTCTTCAGCCATACAGCTTCAATGTGAAGTACAGACCAGGGGCGCAGAATGTGACTGCTGATTACCTGTCCTGAGGACGAAAACATTTGAGGGAGGGGGGTAATGTGACGAAGCGACACACAATCGTCACTGGATTATAGAGACTGACAAGCGCTATGGACTAAGCGCTACGGCATGAAAGCCAACAGACTATTTTAAACATTGCATGTGTACATTTGCACATGTTATATTCAGTTTCATGTGTATTCTGTCTTCCCTGTCATCAAGTACATTCATCAAGAATCAAGAAGAATCACACAGATGATTTAATTGCTCTGCTCTCTGTTTCTTGTTTGCCGGCACATTTACAGTTTTCAGTAGTTGCATCGTTGTAGGACTTTAATTACATACGTGATCTTATCTGTACATTGCTAGCATTATACTCATTATACATACCAAGCCATAACAGTCGGTTATAGTGTTTTTAATTTGTTTGACCATTAATTCTTTTTATTTTTCACATATAAAAAAGACACAGCACATGAAATAAAAACAAAACAATATCAAAGACAACCACGATGACATAGAGTGGAGGTGGGAAAGGGGGCACAGTGCGCTAATTAAATTGGGGTACACAAATGTCACATGTCAGCGGATGATTCTAGATAGATAGACGGATAGACAGCTAGACAGACAGATAGGTAGATACATGGATAGATAAACAGACAGAAGGCTAATCAGACTAGATGCTGGAGGCAGTAAGATCTTAGGTTAATACAAACATGTAGAATGGGCAGGCATACTGTGAGCCCTGAGCACTGATTATACAGGGAAGAAGTAGCTGTGTTCTTGTGAGTCCATCGAGGATCTTATAGTATCCCAGAACTCACTTGCGTCCTGGTCTAGGTCCCTGAGGATGGAGGTAGCCTTTTCCAGGCTTAAGAGATGGAGAGATCCTCCAGCCACCTGTTTCTGGAGAAGCAGGAGGGTTTCTTCACCTTCCAGTTCATTAAGATCAGACGTTTTGCCGTGAGGTATGCAAGGGAAATACCTCTTTGTTGCTTATCACTTTGAATGTTCTCAATGCATGCCCCCAGAAAGCATGTCCTTAGCAAAAACCAGAAATCTACAGTTAGGATCCATGTCAGCATATGTGCCACCTCCCTCCACAGGAAATCGACGGCAGGGCAGTACCATAACATATGGATGAGAGTTCCCACTTCACCACATTCGTGCCAGCATTGGTCTGATAGGTTCTGGTCAGTCTTTTTGAGTTTGACAGGGGTGAAACATGCCCTATGCATTATATTCATCTGTATTTCTCTGTATCTGACACATTTGCTCATGGTAATTGAGTCCCTCCACAAACTATCCCATTTAGACGATGTCAGGTTAATTTCCAGATCTCGCTGCCATTGCAGTTGAGTCGGGGTATTGCAGTTGAGAGAGCAAAGGCAAAAGAGTCTGTACATGTTTGAGACAGTTCCTCACCCACGGGCAATGACCTCCAGCTTCGCGTCTTTTCCCCTGTGGCCACCGATGGTACTGCCCGGAGTTGATATTCTGCCAAATGTGGCTTTAAGCTGTTAAAAAGGAGTTGTAAGCCAGTCCTTTTTTTTGCTGGAAGTGCAGCTAATGCTAGCATTGAATGTCCCTGAGCACTTGTCCGAGCTTATGTATGTTCTGTCTCTGCTATAAATTGTCAGATAATGGGTTCCCACCCGCTGATAACAGCGGGTTTTTCCATTGAGGACAAGAGGGGAATGAGGTTCCATTGATAACCAGTTTGCTATGCAGCTTTTTTTACAACATCACACGAGAACTTAATGATTGGATTGTCTTATTTGGAGGGGGGTTTGGGACAGTACCATAATGAAGATAAGGCAATGAACCTGTTACTTTCCATGATTAGTTCCTTTTCGAGCTATTCCCAGCTGCCCCTTGTCAGTATGTCGTTATAGCCACACGAAATCGGGAATCTTGCATTGTATGACATATAGTACAGGGGTACATCCGGGACACCTAGTCCACCTTGGGATCTTAGTTTTGAGAGCTTTTTACGATTCATTATGGGCTTCATGTCTTTCCACAGGAAGCTAGAAAACATTGTGTCAATCTCTTGAAACCAGCCTTCAGGAATTTGTAGCAGGAGAGCAGATATAATGTAGGTCATCCTAGGCAGTATGTTCATTTTTATTACCTCTGCTCTACCCCACAGAGCAGAGCAGAAGTAACAGTCCCTCATAGTAATAATCAATAGTCTGTACCAATTCACTTCCTGTATGTATGTCACGGTATCTCGCTGGGGTAGGCCATCCCATTAAAAGGAGAGGGGTATTTTAAGACGTTGTTGATATACCTGTTATGTGTACGTCAGAAAGATCCGGATGAAGTTGTAATGTATTGTTATTATATTATGAGAATATAATACATCTTAGTTATGTGTTATGGCTGGTTAAGCTGGGATGTGTGTTAATGGATTTTAACTTGGTTTAGCGTAGCGGTGGAGCTAATCCAATGGGTATCCCTATTTAAGCCTGGTTGGCTTCATTGGGAGGGGGTGATGGTTGGTGATAATAAAGTCATAGTTGACTCAGGTCAAGAGTCAGGGCAGCTATGCCAATGTTAGTATGTGCTTATTAGCTAGGTCACCCTTGACATCTATTTGTTATGTGTTTGTTTCTGTCATCGTTCTTGTTTGTCAGTGCTACAGTACGCCTGACTTGAACCTCAATTGGACCACAATACAACATTATCTTACGACAGGTGGCACTGACATTTATAAACCCGGCTTACAAAATAACAGCCCCATATAGTCACACACACACAAACAACACAGGTACCAAAACGAGATCAACAGTTCTACAAAAAACTAACTAATTGCATCAACCAATTAGTCCTGCTCTCAAAGGAGGGCTCTGTATGGAATCGAGAGAGTGAGAGAGAAAAAAGGGGAGAGCGAGCAAGGGAGAGAGAGGGGGGAGATGGAGTGAGAGAAAGAGAGAGAGGGAAAGAGAGGGGGGTAGAGAGAGAGCCCCGCTGGTACAGGTAGTTAATCCCCCATTCCAACTCTCTGTACCTACCCCTCCTCTTAGGTCTACTTCTCACCCCCCCCCCCCCCCACCCCCCCAACCCCATTTTGTACTTCATTCATGCCGGCCAGCTTTTCCTGTCCCGTTGAGTGGCAGGCAAGATTAGGAGACCCTTTGAACTCCTCGCCTGCTTATTGGAGAAACAGTCTAAATTGAGGCAGCGTTATTTCATTCGGCCTTGCTGAGTCAGTGAGAAAGCTGTGATGTGTGGGAGGGGGTGGTGCTGGTAAGGAGGAGGAGGGGGAGGGCAGCTCTTTGCAGAATGAATAAAGAGCTGTTTCACTGGTGGAAAGTGTCGGAGCACATCTAAAATGCATTATATAACAATAATGAGAAACCGTACAGCAGAGAGAGAGAGAGATAGAGAGAGGGAGAGAGAGAGAGAGAGAGAGAGAGAGAGAGAGAGAGAGAGAGAGAGAGAGAGAGAGAGAGAGAGAGAGAGAGAGAGAGAGAGAGAGAGAGAGAGAGAGAGAGAGAGAGAGAGAGAGAGAGAGGAATTAGATTAAATGTGTTTTGAGCAGCAATGCTGTTTTCATTTAATCTCCCGTGGAAAGAAGAATTATGAGCAGGAAAGGATTTTGGGGTTTTTCGTTTGTTTTATTTCCTGTGAAATTGGAGGTGGGAGAAGGGGGAGGGGGTGGTGGGGGGGAAAGAGGGGAGAGCATCAACAAATTGGTCTTCTTTGTCCACAATGTAATCTCATAAAAGGCTAGAAGAAGAAGCAGGAACTCTCAGGATAAACTATAGGCCTGATCACTGGTGTAGATTATTGACTTTCCCTTACTATTGTGAAGGACGTGTTAATATATTAAATTCAGTGATTCATTGTATCGTTATCTTAATATTCAGTGACTTCTGTTGGCTTGATGGTAGGGCACTGATTACATTCTTTAATTTGTTTTTTATTTAACCTTTATTTAACAAAAAAGGCTTCCTCTTGCTCTCAAAAGGATTTGAGAGCTTTGAATGTGAATGGGTTTTCGATCTTATCTTTCATAGTAAGAGCAGCATGTGAGATTTCACAAGCTTGAGGATAGGTACCAGTAGTATATGTGACATGGATGGATACCACGCTATCCAAGACATGGAAATGGCTTTTGTCTGACATCGATTTTTGACTTTTGACATTTGTTTTGATGGAATGGTTTATTAATCAGTGGAAATGTATTGTAATACTTACTCCTTTTCCTTTACCAGTTGCTAGTCACTGTATAAATAATTGTAGACAAACCATTAAAACATGAAAATGATGCTAGAAAGTAGCAATAATGAAAGGTTTCTAGAATAGAATAGAACAGTATTCTCCAACCAAGACTGGATAAAAGTCTGTCTTTATCTTAAAAACATTAAACATTAGAGACGACATCAAATAAAAATAGATTCTACATGACATAGCAATAAGTAAACGTTAAATATTCTTCAACAGTCTGCATATGGAACCTAAATGGTTTGGTTAATGTACCAGGGACAATGCTATGTGTTTTATGTACATTCTATCAGTTCTATCAAAGTTGTCAGGTGGTTTGCTAATGAATCTGTTAATGATACTATTCATCAGGAAACACCAGAATAGGTTCATTCGCTAATGTACGTAATCACACACATACACGCACACAAACTCACACGCACTCACATACACACCCACCCACCTTCTCTCTCCCACACACTCTCTCTCACACACTCACTCACACACACATGCACAAACACACATACACAAACACACATATACATCCTCTATTACACACACACACACACACACACACACACACACACACACACATATACACACAACTGCACACACACAACTTCTATCCCATCCCTCCCCCTGCACTAGCATACACACTCACACAGATGCAACAAACAGACCCAAACACACACACAAACACAGGCCTGCACACTCCACATCTCTTGAATCCCACACACACACAACAATTCACACATGCATACACTTAAATTAACACACACACACACACACACACACGCACACACACACAAACACACCATTAGCCGCATTACCTGTGAGTTGCCTGCAGGGCTATTTGTGTCTTACATGCTGGCCAAGGAGCAGTGTTACAGCGAGAGACAAGATGGGGGGCGGGGTGAAGAGTGTCGTTGAAAGGCACCTCTGTGGTCATCTCTAAGTGATTGAAGAATGTTTATAAAAAGCAAAGAGCTTTGACCTGGATACTCTGCTGGCCAGGGGGATTTTAAGAGACAATCAGCAGACCTTCACAGCCTGTAGCGCTTCTCTGACTTGGTAGTTTCTCTGGAAGAATCTAAAGCTTCTCTAAAAGAACAAGAACAAGAACAAGAGATAAATTAAATGTTTGTAGGTGTTGAACAATTGAGGTAATACGTATGAAAGAGTAGAGTCCACGCACCTTCCTCGCAAGGTGTTTATTTCCACCAATAAAAACAAGACGGACCATAAAAGCAACATTAACGTCAGCGCCTGGTCCGGACGAACATCTGATGTGATTGAAGCGTTGATCTTAAAATACAGACACCTTGGGAGCAACAGCACACAGTGTGCACTCTACTCTTTCATACATAGCTTCCCTGGATGGAGCACCGAGTGGCTTTCATTCTGCTGGTTTCATCATATCCATATCTGCTGCCTTCCAGCTCAGCCCCCCCCCCCCCCCCCCCCCCCCCCCCCCACCCACCCACTTCTCTTTTGCCGGTTCAGGAGGCCAGGCTGAGGCCGTGAGCGCTTACCTCCAACAGTATTTCGAGGTACATTTACACATAGCTCTGGCCTACTGTTTAGAGGCTGGCTTTGTGTTTGGACGTGGAGAAAGATAGATACCCCTCATGTTAGATCTACGTGAACATCTCCCTCATGCCAGCCCCAGGAAGTGTTTTGAGACACGATGATGAAGACATTGATGATGATGCTGCTGCTGATGATGCTGCTGCTGATGATGACGATTATTATAATGATGACAATTATGACAAGGATGTCATAGCCATGGGGACCATCTCAGTCTAAAGGTTGGTTGGGGAAAAGATAAAAAGAAAATACCCAACAATTGACTTTAGTTGTACCACTAAATTGTCATGAAGACCTTTCGCAGACCACCTCATATGTAAACGATAACAAAGACATGCAGTGGCTGCGCAAAGAGTGCCAGCGCACCCTTTACACAAAATCATTACTGCAAGAAGGCCATGGCCAGTGGGAAACAGTGGAAAGAAAAAGTCAGCAATGCTGCCTATGATCCAGTGTGTTTATTTAGCAAACAAAAGTTTACACAAAACACATATCATGGAATGCACAAAGCAACACTGTTTTGAAATAATAATACGCCATAATACTAGATTTAATTAACAATATTTATAATATATAATTATTTTCATCTATATATATTTTTATATTATTGCACATAATAATAATAATAATAAAATCCCACGTACCACCTGCAGTACCCTCGCTTCCCACCACAGGTTGAAAAAACTGCTTCCCCACTGTAGTGGGAGAGATACTGTTTATTTTCTTCTACATAAAACTCTTGGGGAGAGTTAGGATGTCTGTGTGTACTGCAGGGAGGTGGACTGAGGGGCGTATGCAAAGTAGACGGGAGGTGGGTGTGGGTGGGTGGACAGGGAGCTGGGTGGTTGGAGGGGGGGCTAAGCGGCGTGTGAGTGGGTGTGAGGGGTGTCTCGCCTGACAGCAACTGCAGTACATCCACAGAGCAGCCGGCGTTACATGCAAAACAGCAGTAAGTGGGTGTCCTCCAACCAGTAGAAAAGAAGCAGCCATTAGCGACAGAATACCCAGCATGCATTCCCACCCTCACACCCCTCTTATTGCACGGTGCAGGAGACATGTGTTTCTGTCAGTCATCGTTAGGTCGGACGCCATTAGAAGGAGATGTCATAGCATTCCTGTGTGAATGTGAGGAGTGTCTGGCGCAGTCTGCTGGCATCTATCCATCACCCACCTGGGGGAGAGCGTCCTGCTGGATGCGTACACTCCCATACACTCTCTCTGCCTGGCTCTGGCTATGGTTATGTTTTGAGATTTATTGATTTCTTTCGCACAGGCTCATTCTCGTACTCATATTTATTCTTCTGTGCGGCTCTGTTGGTGATACAACGCGACTGTGCATTTGATAGGTTTGACACTGCACTGGTATTGTTATGACTGTTAGTGTGTTGTGAGTGCGGTGGTGTGGTAGTGTAGTCATAGTCGCAGGAACAGTAGCGCTTTGGCAAGTGAATTTGGCGAGAGACACGCAGAAAACGAAGTGTGATATTCTCTGGTTTTGAAAATGTAGATTTACCCACAGCTATCTACCCACAGCTAAGTGTGTGGCGGATAACTTCTTTGTGACATATGTAAGTACAATTAAAGCCTGTTTTTTCACCATCTGCGTCGATTCCGTTATGAATACGCTGCGGCACCGCGCCATCTGCTTTGTCTAATAAAAAAAACTGTTGCATCCATCAATAAAGATGTCCACACGCCAAACGGAAATGTTCTCGTCTGGAGAGGAAAACAACAAAAGGGAACATATGGTTCCTTCACAAAAAGGGTATTATTGAAGTTATCAATGTATAAATTCCTCAATCGCTTAAAAGTCCCACTCATCAACACACACACTTGGTTTTATGGAGGTCGATTTGTGTCTTTATGTCGAGTGCAAAACCTTTTGCATTGCAAACCCCCAAAAATATTTCGGAAAGCAAAAGTGTGCTTTTATGCTTTTAACAGACCAATGTATGCTTTTTGCAATCAAATATTATAGAATTGAGAATGAAACATTAGGCATTCCAATCAAAAATAATTATAATTCAAACAAAAATAATAGCTTTAAATGTTTTGAGAGTTTTTATAAATGCATGTTAACACAAAACACCTTCCATTTTGGCTGCATTTCCAGCCTTTTGTCAGGCTAATGGTTTGCTCTTGGTGCCATTTCTTTTGTGTTTGGGCCATCCTATGCAGGTAACATTTGTCTCTTTTTGTCGAGAGCAAAACGTTTTGCCTTACAAACAAATGTAATGATTATTAGACCAACAACAAGGCTGACAAGTTTTAAGAGGCCAATTATAAAAACAAAACATTACATAATTGAGATAAAAACGATATGCATTCCAATGAAAAAAAAATTATATATCAAACAAATAAGAAAAATAAAATATATATTGTGGATGCATTCCTGCGACCTCCCCGCGCAGCAGATCTGCTGGTTGAGGAAGCGTCCTTGAGTAATTGGAGATAATGTCGATTCAAGCATTTTTTTTTCCTGAACTCTTTGACAGATTTAGAAAACAAGGCATCTTTTATTTTGCAAGAAACAAATTTAGACGAATAGGCATTGGTCATGGACTGAGAGCACATTGTGGAAAACGGTCTTCCTTGTTTTTTTTTTGTCAGTTATGAATCGATGCCAATGTTGATTTCTTTACAAGGTTATCTTTTACTCACAAAACTCGGATGTAAATGAGCACATGGGCTTTATATCGTTGTTACGCGCTCCTGCTTTGTCTCCCTCTAACTCTCTCTCTCTCTCTCTCTCTCTCTCTCTCTCTCTCTCTCTCTCTCTCTCTCTAAGTCCGCCCAGGTAGCTGCAGCTGACATTGATCACGTGATCTGGGCGGGCCTACAAAGCCAAATGGAGGAAAGCGCATGGGGTTGATAGCTGGTGTCGACGCAGAGCTGTTGATTCTCTTTGTCATCTTGTTAAGGGAAGGAGGTCCGGAGTCCTGTTATCGCGGCTTTATTTATCCGTTTAGACTTTGGTTTGGTTTTTCATAGTTTAGGAGGTCCACTGAATCCTACGGCCCATTGCGTGGTTGGTTCAGTGTCTCTCCCTCTTATGCGTTGTTTGCTGGAACTCCCGACCTCAGTATGGTATGTTAGGTAACAATTAGGGTTGTTGTTTAATAAACCATGTTTTCAAACCCTATTTCTGTAAGAGTTTTTATATGTTGCGGCCTTGTGAACGAGCCTTTATTTGGGCCGTAACATTCGTGACAGTATTTGGATGCTGTCACGCATTCGGATGCTTTGGATCCAGGTGCTTATGTGGATGACGGATCGCCAGAAAAGGAAAAAGATCATTATTAATCGCCATCCAACATTACTACTATTATCACTGTCCCTCAACTGACTACCTCCGTCGCATCTGTCTTCGATGTTTGTATTCACAGAGTGACTCTCGCTAGCGCAGAATTGTGATGAATGTCGATCTAGAGTGACATAATAGTCGCTGGAATTTCGATGACAGACTGATGTTCAGACCGAGGTCACATTGCAAAAAACTCAGACCTGTATCTGATTTAGGACCACATATGAAAGTGGCCCAAATCGGAATTGAGACGATCAGATTCCATGTGACGTGTGTTGTTCAAATCGGAGCCACTTTTGCTTGCAGTGTGAACTAGGCACACAGGCACTCAAACACTGGCACACACAGCATATACCTGAGAACTGCTTGTCTGCATTAAAAGTTTATTATTGAAGTTATGAATATATATGTATGTGATATATTTGTAATTTTTTTTTACTGAATATAGTGAGTCTTAAAAACTCTTACAACTCAAGAATAGGAGCATGTTCTGAGGGTATGACACACACACAAACACACAAACACAGATGCAAAATTATGCACACGCACACGTACACGTACACATACAACTGCTGGTCTGCATTGTGTGACCTGTATACCATAGTCTGACGCTGGTCTTTAAGTTGAGAGACCAAGCACAAAGAAAAACCCTAGGCTGAGAGCGAGAGAAAACAACAAACTGGAGGCCAGAACCTTGAAGATCTGAAATATCAGACAGTTTACCCTCGCCATGTTGAATATTTTATCTCATATGTACCACATTAGGTCCCTAGGGGTTTATGTAACAACGGTTACGATCTATATTTTTTATTTTTATCAGGAGGATTGAAACCCTCAAGCACATGTGAATGAAGATGATTATTATGTATTTATTCATGCCATTGTACATAATTCAGGATATTTTGCTTGAAAATGCCAAGCTCAGGATACTTGTCCCTAAGTTTAAAACATGCACTTTCTGTTGTGTTGGAATGTTGTTTTTGTACCAATCATCAGCAACATTGAAGTATCACTCCCCTCTCCTCTCCTCTACTCTACTGTCAAGGACGCATAAAGGGTCTGAAAGCCTTGGTCATCACCAAGATTAAATAAACTCCTCCATCTTCTCCTCTTACCTTGATTCATTTAGGAGCGAGGGGGGGGGGGGGGGGGTGGGGGGGGGGGGGGGGCTGGGCACACAAACCAGTGACCAAACATTGGGTATACTCTAGATATTGCTTAGAACCACCCTCCCCCACCAACACCACCACCTTGTGACCCGTAAACACAGCCAGTAGACAGCATGCATCAGAGAAATGACCCTACTAAACACTAGTTCAAACACCATAGGATGGGTATTACATAATAGACATATTTTATATATGATGGACACATGGTAAGTATGGTATATGTATGTTTATATAGACACACACCCTAATAAACAATCAGCAAAATAAAAAGCTTTTCATATATAGGAATGTGTGTGGCTGTGCACATCACATTTAAACAGTGCACGTTTGCTTTATAGTGTTGTGTGTGCTTTATAGTGTTATGGGTTGTGTGTGAGAGAGAGAGTGTGTGTGTGTGTGTGTGTGTGAGTGTGTTGCTGTAGGCCAAAGCACTTTCTGAACTGCTGACCTGAGTTCCTGAATGTTTTTTCTCTCTCCTTTACCAATCTTTCTCCTGCTGAGCCCCGCTCCTCACGCAATTAATGTTCCTGCATCGACGCGTGTGTGTGTGTTGGTGAGTGTGTGTGTGTGTGTGTGTCTGCATGTGTGTTTATGAGTGTGTGTGTGTGTGTGTGTGTGTGAGTATGTGTGTGTGTGTATGTGTGTGTTTGTGAGTGTGTGTGTGTGTGTGTGTGTGTGTGTGTGTGTTGGTGAGTGTGTGTGTGCATGTGTGTTTATGAGTGTGTGTGTGTGTGAGTATGTGTGTGTGTGTATGTGTATGTGAGTGTATGTGTGTGTGTGTGTGTGTGTGTGTGTGTGTGTTTTGGAGTGTGTGAGTGTCTGATCTTGACTCATGACCCTGTCTAGTGAGGTGGAAAGGGGTAACCGTGGTGATCCGTCTTCTTGTGAGTGATGCAGGCCAGGATGAGGGGACAGGAGGGGGAGCTCTGGGGACCGGATCTGGTTATTTCCTCTTTGTCCGTCTGTCTGTCTGTCTGTCCTGGCATCTGCCAGCACCAACGGACACCAGGTGGACTCGCCCTATCAATCTCTGGGGCTTCTGTTTGCTTTTAATAATAAACGGTTGATGGAATGTGTCTTTGCTATGGTCACTGGGATATACGTATTTGCCATGGCCTCACACTGTGAAGCATTGACACAATACACATACACAATCTATATATATAAACAAGCCATTCCTGTATAGTTTTAACTCTGTGTTGCTGTGTACCTCTCTCTCTCGCTCTCTCGCTCTCTCTCTCTCACTCTCTCTCTCTCTCTCTCTCTCTCTCTCTCTCTCTCTCTCTCTCTCTCTCTCTCTCTCTCTCTCTCTCTCTCTCTCTCTCTCTCTCTCTCAATCAGGCTAGTTTCTCTCAGCTTTATAGCAATGACAAAGAGGTTAGAAAACCGGGGTATCTGCTTTCTGTTTATCGCCAATGATGGGTTGAACAAGGAGGCGGCCACGATCAAAATGAGCGTGCACATGAACGGCCGTGAGTGTGTGCGTTTAAGAATGTGTGTGTGCGGCGGTATTGCACAGCATCAATATTCCGAGCATTGGCTGGGGGGGGGGGGGGGGGGGGGTGGGGGGGGGGGGGGGGGGGGGGGGGGGGGGGGGGGGGGGGGGGCTTGGGGAGGGAAGAGCGGTAAAGCGGGGCATGGCGTGACAGGCGGGTGACAGCAAGCCCAGTGCGACACCCTTCATTAGCCTATCAGTGTTACTTCCACCTCCCACCCTCCCCATCCTCAGCCCCCACTCACCCCAACACCCGCTCTCCAAACCAGAACCAGGTCACCACTGTAACACGGTGAGCCATTGGCTGTCATCGTCTAATTACCCCCCCCCCCCCCCCCACACACACACACACACACACACACACACAAGTCAGGGGCCACTCACACTGAACCAGCTGCCTGGACACCCTTCCAATTAATTCAAGATATTAATTAATTAGGCTCCAATTCTTCAAGTAGAAAACGCGAGAGCAAATAAACGGAGAATCGTTAGGAGGATAATTGCGCCTTGCAGTAAGATGGGAGTAGTCATTAGTTCTCATATTTTATGTATGCATGGAAATTATATAAAGGGAGGGGGGAGGGGCTGGCATGGGGAAGAATGGGGGATGATGGAAAAAAGGGGGGGGGGGGGGGGGCAAGCATGATGGCGCTTTGACAGGGACACATTACACTGTTTAGACCGACAAGTCAGTGGGCAATATAATTATGTCTCAGTGTGTCTGTGTATGTTTTGAATTTCAAGAGTCTACACTGAAATATGTCAATAACTGATTAACTACTAACTCACCAAATTCTGACATTGCCATCATTGCAAGCAATCTGAAATGCCCCTCTACAGAGGGTGTATACATTTTTAATGGATTGAAAAAAAACACATTAAAAAAATACCAGCTGAGAATTTAGTGAATGTTATTAGTAATTCAATTTCAAGAAGAAACATCAGTTTTGTTACAATTACAATAATAGGTTGGAGTGTGTGCACCTGTCACACACTACCCCACGGGTCATCACACACGAGGCCATGCTCTCTAGGGGTATACTGCCCCTGGGGGTGCGTGACCAGTATAACAGCTAGTCCTATCACTGGTTAGAAGCGTTACAGGTGTGACTAACGACCTGCCTTGTCTTGCTTTGCTAAAACCTAACAACCTGCCTTATCTTGCTTTGCTAAACCTTAAAACAAGAAAAATATGATAATAATTGTTATTCATATAATGAAGTTTACGTCAAATGTATCCATACGATTAGTAGACATTTTATGAAAAAAATTATATTATATATCCAAACATTATTTCAGGCAAAGATGTTGAAGGGTGGATATTTGTGTATAATCAAGCATTGTATTGATCTTGAATGAATTCATTCATTCATTCAATTCACGTGTGCACACACACGCATGCATGTGAACACACACATGCTGCCACGGGCCTCATCTCCATACTGCTAAACCTATAGGCTGCCGGGCCAAGGTTGACTCTCGGATTAAAAAGCTAAAGGGAAGAGGGAGGAAGGAAGGAGGGAGGGAGGGAGGGAGGGAGGGAGGGAGGGAGGGAGGGAGGGAGGGAGGGAGGGAGGGAGGGAGGGAGGGAGGGAGGGAGGCGTTGGATCTAAAGACTGTGACTTTCCAAGGTCGGAGAGTGGAAGGGAAGGATAAGGTGTGTGTGTGGTGGTATGGGGGATGGGTGGAGGGCCTAGGGATGGGTGGAGATGTTGAGGTGTTTCTGCTAAGCTGAGGGCTGGATGAATTTAAAAGGGCTTCAGAGGGGGGGATGTTGTAAGGATACTGGCGACCCAAGAGACTACCCTCCTCAAACACACACACACACACACACACACACACACACACACACACACATACACTACCCCCCGCCACGCTAAGCTCTCTGGCTTGTATCTATTTTTTATCTATTTTTAGTCAACTGCTGCATGGAGCTGGTCTACGTATTTCCTTCTGTGCTTCGTATCTGTATCTCCTCATTCTCTCTCTCTGTTGCTCTCTCTCTATCTGTCTGTCTTGATCCTCTCTCTCAGTCTTCGCATATCTGTTCCTCTCTCTGTTCCTCGCTCTCCTTCGGTTCTTCACTCTCTGTACCTCTCTCTCTCTCTCTCTCTCTCTCTCTCTCTCTCTCTCAGTCTTGCTCTACCCCTATGGACCTATCATCCTGGGAATATGCTTCAGTCCACAATGTCCTGATGTACACGAGCGCGGGCAAACGTTTCACACATCCGATGTTAATATTAGAGATAAGTGTCTCAAAGGAGACTCTGCTGAATCTAATTTCTCTTACACACTCTCTGTCACACACACACACACACTTTATCTCTCTCCATCTCGCTCACACACACACACACACACACACACACACACACACACACACACACACACACACACACACACACACACAGACTATGTCTCTCTCTCTTCCTCCATCTCTATCTCCCTTGTCTCTTGTAGGTCTCTGGTCATCTGCTGGGTGATTGTCTCTCCCCCTGCTCTTTGTCCTTCTGAGGGAGCGCGACCACAAAGGCTGAGGCGAGCCCTCCCCAGCTCCCATTCATTTACCGCTGACAGACGACACGGGATGATGCATCGCCCACAAGCATTACTTGATTTATCAAAACACACAAAGAGAAACACAAGAGTCTAGAATAAAAAAGAAGAAGCACTAAGCCATTTAGAGAATCTGCTGAACTGGGGGTCTTTGTGTGTGTGTGTGTGTGTGTGTGTGTGTGTGTGTGTGTGTGTGTGTGTGTGTGTGTCCTATTTGCATAATGGACTGTTTGTCTGAAAACAGTGAGTAAAACTGAATGTATGCGTGAAGAACGACGAGCTTGAGGGTGAAAAGCTCTTGGATGGTAGAGATAATGTGCGTGACTCCATCTCCGGTCTAATGAAGTTTTCATGCATCAATCTGAGTTATCTTTCCCTCAACAGAACCCTATCTGATCGTCTGTTCCAAGGCGTCGCAGACAAAAGGCCCGGTAACACACATCATTGGGAACCACGCATTTCTCCACAATGCGCAACTTTTGAATCTTAAATTAGGATTTGATCAATTCTGCTCCCGCTGTAAGCAAATTAAATGCAAATAAAAACATGCAAGCCACAATAATCTCCCCTCCAGTATTAAATTCAGGCAATAGCAAAATATGATTACGTTCTCCGCGCTGAATAATAGGTAGAGTTAATAAATATTTGCACCCGCTTTTGCCTTCTAATATGCCGTGGAGATAAGACAATGCTGGCAACAATAATTTCAGCACATCCGACCGTGAGCGAGCGTTGATGTGAACGGGATGGAATCTTTTACTTTGTTCATTTTACTTCAGCTCATCAATTTCAGGGATACAGAAGGCCGCTGGGAATCTCTGTTTTCAATTTGTTTATGTATTCTTTCTTTGATGAACACACAAAAAAACACTGCTTCTTCATCTCCGTATTTGACCTACCTCCCTCATAAAGTTTGACAGTTGACGTTAAGTGCCGCTGTGGAAACAGTTTGCTTGATGGAAGGAAGTCGGGGGGTAGTGCCAGTCGTTGTGACCCCATATTTTGAGATACACGAAAAGAAAAGTCAATGTTCTTTGTGTCTCTGTGATGCAGGCAGGAAGTCTGCTCCCTCCTCTGCTCAATCAAGCCCATTTATAATCAACTGGAGTGCAGTTGGCCCAATCAGAATCCTCAGCGCGATTGATTTTCTTAGCATACCACAGGGTAATTTACCTATCTCCACAAGCGAGTGAATTAGGTGATTGATTTGTCCAAGAGGGGCTCTCCCAAACTCTGGAGTCAAGCACAGCCCCTTGACATTGCACAACGCCATGAAGGTTAAACCACAAAAGGCTCTTTCTCCATTTTCATTTTGCTCGAAGCAAGAGCACTTTTTTTTTTCGGAAGCTGCTACCGAAGTAGAGCAACAACAAAAGAACGATGGGAAATGCAATTGGAAAATAACCCTTGGTTTGTGAGAGGAAACAACAACTATTTTTCGATTTCTCTTGAACAATATTTGGCAGGGGAATTAAACCTGTCCCCTTTTTCTCCGTATTTTGTTTTCCTCTGGAAAACCTTTGGACCACCAAGAGATGAGAACTAAAGTGTGTGGCTTTTGGAAGGCAGAGGCACTGACATCCATCACACTGCCTGTCACCCGGACTTCCCATCCTGCCAGGGAAACCAAAAACGCCCTGGAAAACACAACACTTACCCCTGGGAAACAATGGTTCCGATTTCTCAGAGAGCCACAACGGCAGGGTCAGTGGCGTAAGCCTTCCCATCCTTTGGCCCGCTCTCCCCAGGACGTTCCCCCCCCCCCCCCGTCTGCCCCCTCATCCTCCTTGCAGTTACTCCTGCTCAGCCCCCCTCATTGGGGGCCTCTTAGGAGGCCCTGTCAGCAACGCTGTCGCAACTCGCTTCACCTCGCTTTACACACACACACACACAAAATGTGTGTTTGTGAGTATGTATGTACTGTATGTATGTATGTATGTATGTATGTGTGTGTGTGTGTGTGTGTGTGTGCATGTGTGTGGGCATGCATTGTGCATGCCCATATGGATGTATATCTCTTGTTTTTGTACAAATATATTAAGCCTTAAGTATTCCACCAACCACATGTGCACAGATACTGCAGATCAGTTTGACACGTGAACACGCACATTTTGTCTCACACACACATTCTATCTATCTAACCCATTCTTTAAACACACCACATACACAACCGGTCTATTGTCAGCAAATAATTCCAACACCTGTGCAACAGGTTCTGTCTGTCTGTCTGTCTGTCTATCTATCCAGCCCAGTGGTTCCCAACCCTTAACTTCAGGTGCAGGCTACCACTAAATTGTCATCAAGACCTTCTGTGGACCACCTCATAAGCAAATGGTCACAGATAGCAGAATACACATGCAGTGGCTCAGTGCACCCTTTATAGAAAATGATTACCAGAAGAAGGCCATGGCCAGTGGGAAACAGTGGAAAGTAAAAGTCAGAAACGCAGCCCAGTGTATTTATTAAGCCAACACAAATTAACACAAAATATCATTGGAAACATTACAATGAAAAACACATGATGGAATGCACAAAGCGACACAATTTTTTAAATTTTATATATACTTTTAAATGTATTTATTTTAAATTAACAATATTTCAAGAATAAAATCCCACGTACCACCTGCAGTACCCTGGTTGATACCACAGGTTGAAACACACTGATCTAGCCTATCTTTCTATCTAACCAACCATCCATCCATACCTCTCTAGCTGTGCCTATCTTTATCTCTATATGTCTGTCTGTCTGTCTGTCTGTCTGTCTGTCTGTCTGTCTGTCTGTCTGTCTGTCTGTCTGTCTGTCTATCTGTCTATCTGTCTGCCTATATTCTGCTCTCTCATTCTTTAGCATTGTATTTCACACACATACATATGGTATGGAACAGCTGAGCTGAGTTGATTGTTCATTCACCTCCTTGTCACCAGTTCAATTAGAGCTTGTGTTATCAGATGCGTTGACCAAGGCTGTGTTGAGAGCCAGCAGAGGCAGCAGAGCTGAGAGGCTGCTCACTGCACAGCCAATGGGTGGAGATTGCCTAGTCCAGCTCCACCTCTAGCTCCAGCCGCACCCCAACTCAATCGTACAACTTGGTAGCGCAAGTTCGAGTAGCATCTAGCAGCAGCTAGATGGAGAACCCCTTGACATGTCAAGCCTCTGGCATGACGGAAATTCCCCTGGCGTGACGGAAGTAGGAACAACGAAAACAACGAAATAAATCTGCGTGTGTGAGTGTCACTGCCCGATCCGTACCGGAAGCCCAATTTGTTCAACCTTACCATAAGTCCCTTATTCTGAAGACCTGAAAGGAAATAACAGCAGTAGAGATCCACCACCATCACCACCATCCACCCTCACCACCCCCCACCATCGCCCCCACCAACCTTCACCCCCACCCACCCTCACCACCCCCACCCACTTTTAGTTATACTTTTAGTTATACTTTTAGTTATACTTTTAGTCCGTCATCACTAAGGAAAGGAGAGGATCCAACAAGGTTTAATAATACAACAATAATAATGATGACTTGGTTGATAATAATAATGTTCACCTACTCACTTTGCCTGTGGTTCACTTAGCCTCGTTAGCAGTTGTTCACTTAGCCCTGTTAACTTGTTAGCTTTATTAGCGAGCTGCTGATCTCTCAGGGAAGGTCATCCCAGCGCAGCCACCACCACCTGTGTTCTTGAACATGTCATCGCAATAGCTCCAGCGGCTCGTTTTAATGCCGATTAGCTGTTGTTTGCCTTTCGCGGTGGTCTATTTTCCCTCACTTTGATTATTGTAATTCACCTATCCATATTAATTACATGTTTGACGCAGGAGGGATTTATGAATATATTATGAATATGAATAACTAATTTGGGCTCAGGGATAAATCCCCAAAGTAACAACAAAGCCCAAAAAATTTAAATTTAAAATACAGGGTTAAAGAAAGTCCATAGTCATAGTCGGTTCAGTGTGTGGAGAGAAAGCATGACTTCACCTGAACATCACCATGCCAACCGTGGCTAAGGACAAGAGTGGCCACTTGACAGTGTTCACATCTCTGACCACTTTGTATGTGACACAGCAGGATATAACATAGCTGCACAGAAGTATTCATGGTCTTTGTTAGAAAACAACCCTCTTTCCGTAATGTAAAACATTTAAAAAGGCAATTTCAGAGACGAAAGGCGACAAAACAAGGTAATCAGAAGCAATGTGGCACTTTTGAAGCTGTGTGTATCAATCTGTGCTCCCCTAGGGCCGGATATTACACTGAAGTCCGTGCTCAAAGGTGGTTCCACTCTCAGAATGACACCGCGACACTAAAATGATTCCCTTTTGGTTTTACCCTTGATCATTGATGATTTGTGAAGGGTAATTGATTTTCCCCTACCCACAAACACACATACACACGCACACAGACATACACACAGATACACACAGACACACACACACACTTGTGACTCACCTTCGAGCAGTAAACGGACACAGGAGAAACTATCTGTAACCACAGGCCATTTGAGATCCTCGTGAAGTTTAATGTTGTGTAAAACCACTTTTGCTTCCAACAAACCTGAAAAAATGGCCAGGATCTTAATGGCAGCAATGACGGTTGAATCCTATTACCAAGTTTGAATAATCCAAATGATATAGGAGCTTCATGTAGCTTAGTCATTAATAAAGGTTTAGCTTTACAAATGATTATATAGCGTTTGTTTGCTTTGCTTTCCTAGAGATATAACCTTAGAGAAACATTTATTTCTCCCAACTTTTTATTGTCTAAGTTATCACAACTAAAAGTTAACAAGCTACAATCAGTATCTCTTTATTGCACTACAAATGTAACAAAGAGAGAGAGCAGGAATGTAACACTGAAATAATTGCAACATATATAATAATAATAGAGGGATACAATTCTAGTGGCTAGGGTAGCCGGAAGGCAAAAAGGTTCTGGGTTTGATCCCCAATGTATGCAACTTATCCTGTAGGCACGCAAGGTCAACTACCTGGTCTTTAATAACCCGTATCTGAATTCACTGGGATGCCTTCTGGACACAAGCAAAATATATAAAAAGTGATATAATACAATAATAATTTAACTGTCCTGACAGATGAGAGTCAGAGCGTGTGGCGCGGAGCTGCAGTCTCGGTGTGTTTTGAACATGTTCCAGCTCAGTCTTTAGACTGAGCTGTCCGCCTGTCCGTCAGCCCGCCTGGCAACATAATTAGAGGGCTTACAGCTACAGTATCCGCCCGGCGGGATTCGTCACACATGAATGGCTGCTCCACTGCCTTTACGCAATCAAACACAAACCCCCTACTTCATCCTGTCTGGCCCTTCAGCTGCAATGAACTTCACTGTCTCTTTAGAAGAACCAAGACTGACTATCTCTCTCTCTCTCTCTCTCTCTCTCTCTCTCTCTCTTTAAAATAGACACAGATAGCCTTCTTTACACACACATACACACACACACAGCTGCATCCTTGCACACTCAAACACAGATACATGCGTGCACTTACAGACGCATGTCTACATACACACAATATGGGTTTGCAGGCATGCAAACCCACACACCTTCATATGCACACACTAACATATATTTCTACACACAGAAATAAGTATGCATGCACACATATTCATACATGCACACACACACACACACACACACACACACACACACACACACACACACACACACACACATAAACACACACACTGCCCCCAGGGGAGCAGATGGGCTCTGGGGACTGCTGTTTAGGCGAAGCAGGCCCCGTAGTGGAATCACGGAGGCCCTAATTGTTATTTAATGTGCTCCGCTAGAGTGGAGGGTTTAGGAGGGTGGCATGCATATTAGCCTGTCTCCGTTGTCCTCACAGTCTGCGACTACATGTGTGTTTATTAGTGTGGTCCCATCTAGGCGTGAGTGTGTTTATGTGTGTGTGTGTGTGTGTGCATGACCCGCAGTAATTAATGAGCAAACCACCTTAAATAATCAATATGGTGAACCAGGGGGGCTTGATTACAGCATTTTGCGGGGGGACCTGGACAGATAAATCTTAATTTATCGTTGTCACTGTAATTGTAGTTTTGCCTTGTAAAAAATATTTATATATACATTTTACACTCCCGGGTGATGCAACGTGCATGCCAAGCGATTATCTCCGTGCAGAAGTATTTTGTGCATAAAAGGGGTTTGTTCAATTTGTTATATTTATTTTGGCGCTCAGGTGGCTTCGCCTGTGACCTCAGCAGCCCTTACTCTTATTTTCGACTGCACTTACCTTGAGTGGGCTCTTACTGGAGGAGCGCTTAAAAGCACAAAATGTAAATGATCCTTTCCGTCTCACAATGAGGAAGGGGCTTTTTAAGAGCCCCTTTAGTCCCACATTTTAGTCCCATAGGTACTAACATAGGTTTGTCACCTACCATGAGAGAGTGGCCAGTCATTTTGGTTGATAATGCTAATTGTTTCCAAGTGGAGCTTTATGGAGAAAAAAACGAATTAACTTTTAATTCTGATCTTTTTTACTCAAAACAATTCCTTTAATTGCAGGTCTTACTGCTTGATATCTGTAGGCCTACTATTTCTACCTCTGCTTTCCAGGAACATGTTAAGAAGTTATTTGTGGAGCTACACAGAGCCGAAGCATTAGCTCAACCATTGGAGAACGTACAAAAACAAATAAAAACCTTGTCAAAACGTGTCCTTCTAGACCCCCATTCCTCCAAACACAGAGTGACCGATCCAAGCAAATAAAGTTAAAAAAGGAGGATTAGAAATAAAGAGGAGGAACATGAGGATGAAAAAAACAGAGAGAAAGAGAAGACAGAACGCCCAGGTTACTTTAATAGCTGTCATCCAGAGAACAATGGCAGCCACCCAGGGACACCTGGAGCGAGAGAGAAGAGCACAGTAAATGATGGGAGGGAGGTAACAAGGAAGGTACATAACGGTCCTGGCTACTCAGAATATCACACAATTTTTATTCTCTCTAATTGCTTTACTGCGCAAAAAAAAGATGATAATGCGCTCACCCTTTCATTAGCCAGAATAGTTTCTCACATTTTCTCACATATAATCTATTTTCCGCAGTACACAGGAATAGTACATTGTCATGGGAAGTGTGATAGCAGAAACATAATATACGCTAAATAATTTGTAATGTTAAAGATTTATAAATAGCAAATTAATCCAGCTACCATACTGATCTAAAGCTTTCCAGCAATTTGCCTATTGCCTATTGCATGTAAATATAGACAAAGATGTTTATCAGTGACAAAGCAGGTGCTAACAGTGAGAGACAGGGAATGCTTTCTTCTAAACATGTCACCTGGGACCGATTTGAACCAAAAAGAAAAAAGCAATATTGTTCACTCTCATCTTTCACCAGATGAGGCACTGTCTCTTCAATTTTGTCATACTGTAATTTTGTTACCCATGTTACACTTGTTGAGGACATTTGGGGAAAAAGGAATTGCGTCATTAATGGTAAATAAACCATGTTCTATGTAGTTCAATTGTTACTCTAAGTTAGTTATTCAAGTCCAATTTCTCGGACATGTTTATATACAAATATGTAACTTTTTGTGTAACATGTTCATTGTGATGCTACGTTACTACGAGGTAGGATAGTGTAGCGGCTAAGATTATTGACTACCAGCCCAAAAGGTACTGGGTTCAATCCCCCAATGTCCTCAGCCTACCTATAGGCATCCAGATGCCTACCTTCCTGCTCCTTAATGAATATGTTAAAAGTCAAGGTAACGTGTGCAGGAGGACACCCATCAGTTCCTCTGTGATTTTAACACTGACAGAGCTTGAGACGCTACGAAAAGGAGAATTGTTTTTCCTAGACAGATCTTTGAAAACCCCGATTCGACTGGCAACAAAACACACTTTTTATCCAGTGTGCTAAAATTGTGTTCTTAAGAAGAAGAAAAACGGAAAGTGGATGGTGTCTCAGACTTCCTAATAACAGTGCAAACATTTTTTTATAATAAGGTGTATTTCATGAGTGAAGTGCCAAACATGAGTCATTTCAGCAATGCGGCCTTTAACGGCGAGTCTTCATTTAGAGAGATTAAATAATACCCCCATTCCGTCAGATGCTCTTAGTTACGTTGGCTCCATTTTATGCCTGTGTTCTTTTGATTTACTCATACAGTTTAATTACCTGGCATTTATATAACCTTCAATGTGTCAGCGTTGCTTAATTTGATTGATCACAGAACAGTTCATTCGTTTTTTTTATACATACCTTTTTATTTTATATTGGCATTTTGTTTTAACACTGCAATCTGAGTTGTTAATTAATTGACATGTGCCCACTTGTTAGGAAGACACACGAAGTTGAACATTATTAAAGTAATAAATCATGGATATATAAAACAAGAGACACTGAGGAATTACTAGTGAGAATGGCATTGTACAAAGATTATTGCCACAGCAATTAGGAGTAAAAAAACGTCTTTGTTATTTGTTCAAATGTGCTCCACCTTTTAATATGTGTTGGGATAAATCATCACTATGGGTTATCTTAAAAGGAAATAGATATTCAGTAATGAAATAGCGAATTCTAGGTGATGTTGAACTGCTTGAACTACCAATATACATAAACACTGGTCTAGAAGATAGATGTTGACCAGTCTATGGTAAAGAATATATTGTTGTTCTGCTCTGAATGTAAATACATATAATCAGAATCAGATTCAGAATTATGTTATTTTGCCAAGTATATTTGCACAAACAAGGAAAGTGATTTGGTGAGGATGGTACATAAAATGCATAAAGCAACACGGAGTACTAACAAAATATTGAACCAGAAGAATGAATGCAAAATATGGTAACTGAGTTTACCATTAATTAACAGAGGTTAATGCAGCATAAGCATTAGTATATACTAGCATTAGGGGTGTGTGTTAGTGGGTCAGGGTAAACCCCATGTAAGAGTTGTTGGTGGTTCAGGAACATCAGTGCAGTGTTTCTGGGTATGTGTGTGTGTTGGTGTTTTCATTGAAAACGGCCTTTCATTGTCTAGCTGATACATAACATTTATTGTAAGCACAGATCGTCCAAAATAATAATAATCCTGTTAGTTTAAACCGGTTGGGCTCACTATTAAAAAAAGAACATTGAGATCTACTAAAAATAGACAGGACGGTTAACATTAATGTGTTTGTCTGTCAAAAGGGTTTTATTTTCTCAATTTGTGACGCCCATTTTTTCTTTTAATGCATTGTTAATTCATGCACACACAACCAGAGTCTTTATGTAGCGTTCAGTGCTGTTTTTTTTGTTGTTGCAGTTTTGTGCAGCCAAAAGACGTTCTATTAGAAATAATTTAAGTGACTGCAATTAAAAAGGGTGTAGATTAAAGGCGCATGTGCGTGTCACGCACTATCTTTGAGGAGCCCTATCATGGATTGCCAAATATAATAATACCAAATAAATAAAAATTGTGATTTACTCATGACAGCAGTTTTATGATTGTAAATACCCTTTTAGCGGCCATAAGCCAAGACAACATGACCCAGAGGGCAGCTGTGCTTAATGTTAATGAGCAATGAAGCCGCTCTAATGCGCTAAGTGTTAAGATGCTATGGTACGTTGGGAGGAAATGTAGCAAAAACGTGCGTGCTGACAACATTTCCTGTGTGGTTCAGGACTTTCTTCACTTTTCTATCACTTTTCGGAGAGCTGCCATGTGCAATTTGGACTGAACTGAACTGATTGACATGTTGAAACTTTATTGAACCCAATTCTTATTCAACATCAGTGTTGGGGGATTTAGAGTACTCTGGTATAGTTATTGTTTTTGTTGTAACGAGTGCGTTTTTTCAATTCAAGTAAAAACAGCTTTTTAAAAAAGTAAAAAGCACTACTACTTGGCAGGTAGCTGCTTACCACATATTTGTGTAGCTCAGCTAGCGAAATGCCATTATGATACACGCCTGACATTACGAGTGGAAGATGTCTCCAAAAAACATTTACCACTCACCGATATTACTGCATCTGTTGCTTGCTACAAACAGACGGCCAAACAGATTATTTGCAATATTACTTTATGACCCGTCTGACTGCAAAACACTGGATATTTTCAATGTCTCACTTTGTCGAATGTGTGCATGCGCAGGAGTATTCTCAGTTTTTTTGTATTTTTCAAACCTCTTTCAACATTCCTTGATATTCCTGTAGCATTTTTCCACAAATATCTTATTTCCAATTTGGATGTTGGATGTTATTTCAATCAACATTACTGTAATTGAAACCAATTCATATGATGTCATCATCGTGAGAGGAGTGTTGAAAGAAGTTCAAGAAGAGTGAATACTTTGCCGCATGCGCAGATTCAGCAACCGTGGTATTGAACATTTCCGATGTTTAACTTGTTAGAAATAATAATTTTAGGACTTTTTCAAATAATCTGTTTACCTGGTGACTATTTTGGATTATAGCAAATCATAAACGCAGACATATTGGTGAATGGTGAACATTTGTTTGACTGTTATCATTTTTGGTAAAACAAAAGTACAATAAGGAGCAGTAGGCCACATGACTAGTTACTTTTTAATTGCAGTATTCTTGTAATGTAACAAATTATTTTTAAAAGTAATGTTACCCAACACTGTTCAACATATATATTAATGTAACATAAAATTGTCAGATAACAGTACATAAAACTTGTACCTCAAACTATATGTCAACTTAAGACTCATGCTCATTGTATTTAGTTGTAGGTTAAAACAATTCTTACCTTGATGTAAAACAGCAAAATTACCCATAATTACTTAATGACAATGCCAGTAAAGTACCAGGTACTTCACTTTAATACATTCACCTCTCTCTCTCTCTCTCTCTCTCTCTCTCTCTCTCTCTCTCTCTCTCTCTCTCTCTCTCTCTCTCTCTCTCTCTTTCTCTCTCTCTCTCTCTCTCTCTCTCTCTCTCTCTCTCTCTCTCTCTCTCTCTCTCTCTCTCTCTCTCTCTCTCTCTCTCTCTCCCTCTCTCACTCAGACAGCCCCCCCCCCCCCCCCCACCCCACTAAGTACCCACTCTGAACTCCATAATAACCAATTGGCCCTAGAGATAAATGGTAAAAAGGTAAAATAAATAATTAAAACAAAACAAGCGTAAGTGCCTGTCGCCGAATGGACGGGAGAATCATCTCTGGGTGGATGTTGTGTGCGCGTTGGCCCCCACATGACACCTAGCTGCAGTCAAAACCACGTTATTAAGTCAAATTAAGACCTGTTCGGCGAGCCTCACTGAGTGCTTGACCCTGTCTCACCAACAGCAGCCATCTCATTGTACCGCATTAGGGGACCCAATTGACTCTGTCTGCTGTTTAAATTAAGGCCACATCCCCCGACTAATGCACTGCTGCCAGCCGCCGAAGCTACGCATTTTTATCCTGGTCTGCATTCAGTTATTTATTTTCTTTCACGGTACCAAGGACTTGTTCTTCCCCAGAGATGCTGAGGCTTGCCTGAATGTTTCTCTAACCATGCCCGCCGTCTTCACCCTTTACTTCACCCTACTATACCCATCTGAACTCCAGCATCCCATGCTGAATAGTCGCTGTTTCTCTTCCATCTCTATTACCCTATTTTACTCTCTTCCTACCTCCCTCTCGCTCTCTTTCTCTCTCTCTCTCTTTTGTATCTCCTTCATTTGCTTCTCCTCCATCTCTATCTGACATTTCCCTGTTTTAATATATCCCTCCCTCTCTCTCTCTGTCTTTCATACATCCCCTTCATTTCCCCTCTAGCTCTATCTTGCTTTCCATTTCTCTCTATTTTACACTCTCTCTTTTATGCATCCCCTTCTGTTCCCCTCTATCTCTCTTACTTTCCCTCTCTTGCTCTTGCTCTCTCTCCTCTCTCTCTCTTACTATGTCTCTGTTTCTCTCTCTTTCTCGCCATCTCTCTCTCTCTCTTAGCGAGCGAGGTTGGGAGTGGGAGGCAGTTAAAGAAAATGAGAGAGCATTGCAGGGCCATTAAAGCTGAAACGGACCACTGAAACCCACAGAGAAAATTAATTTGGCGCTCATTCTCATAGTCCTCCACTTTCTCTCGAGTCTCCATCCCATGGCTGCTTATTTCCTGGTTCAGAAGTTGTTCATCCTGATACCCCGTTTTTTGTTTTGTTTTTGTTTTTCTTACATGTGGTTGCTCATCCCACTCTGAAATTGATATGCATACGTCTGCCTAATCCCTCTCATTAACTCAATTTATTTTGAATGAAGAATGTGACTTATTGCTTCAGCAATCACAGAGTCAATCACAGAATTTCAGAGCAGTGCTGGAGTTAAGTGACCATTGCTAAGAGGGGAACTACGATATTTCCAACTGGCGGTAGTTGTGTCCAGGATAGAGAATTAACCTTTACTCTTGCAGCCATCAACTACTGAACACCAAAATTTATTTTTTTGTGACTTTTCATATATTTTTGGGTTGTTAGCATGTTTAGCATCTCCATGATGCATTGACTTTTGCTTTGTCAAGAGTCACGTTATCCCACAAATTAGCTTGGCGAAGACAAAGTGAATTGATTGCTAATTGTTTGGTTCTTTTCTTCCCAATCGATTGGGGTACTGCCGGGTTATTTGCAGCAATGCAACGCCATTCTGAGAAATAAAAAGAGCGCTAATTGGCTTAGCGTTTCTTTAATTGTTCAGTGTACCGTTAACCTTTGAAGTGGCACAATGAGAGATTAGACGGTAATGACTTGAAATGACATTACAGTGGGATTATCTGTCATAACACCAAAGGCCTTTGTAAGTGTCAGTAAACACGATAATTGTCTCCACCCCTTTGTGTTCTCTCCGTTCTCTGAGCCCTTTCACAAACCAGCTCCTTTGAATAAGTTAGCCTGGAAGGTTCCCAGACAGAGAAAGATTGTCCCCCCGGAAAGCAATGAGCCTTATCTGTTCCAACGCAAACTAGATTACAAAGCCAAAAAAAAAAACTAAGAAGAAAAAATCAAGCTTATCATGCGAACAATGCAGAGATCGCCGCAGTTGATTTGGGTGGCTTGTGGTTGGAGGAGGAGGCCTCATCCAGGCTCCAAGCAGAGGCTGATAGCTGAGAAGGTGGAACTAATTAAAGAAGCTGCGCCTCGTTGAGGTGACACACCGAAGCCCTCTCCTCCCTCCCCCTCTGCGGCTGTCTGTGTCTCGCCTCGACACCCATATTTACATCCCTGCGAGAACGCCACACAACAAAGGCAACGGTACAGAATGACAAGATATAAACGCAGGTTTTAGACATGTGTAACACTATTCCAGACACTATTAACTGTTATCCTAATGGCTCCTGGGTTCCATAGAATATCCTTCACTCCTCGTCTCTTATGATTAGTTCAAAGGAGTCAGGCATAGCTTTTTAGGAACTTTATCATCCGTTTTTAATACAACAACCGCCAACCAACTATAACTCGTGCTCGCTTTTATTTCATTATGTGTGTAAAACCTAACACCCTAAAATATAGCAGGCATCCCTAGATGTATATTTGTAGTGATTTTTCCAACTTACACATACATACATGTTCACCAGGTACACAGTTTGGGGTACGTTTGACTTTACCTCCAGCTTTTGATAGTGGGTGTGGCTTGGAGGTGTAGATGGGTGGTGCTAGTCTTGGCACCAGTCTACTGTGGTTCTCATTGATGTAGTCCCAGCAAGGCATCCATGGTGATGTATCATCCAGAGCAGATACAGTACATTAAACATCATACACCACCACAAAATAACAATAAACCTTTAATGTGTCAACATTTCTCAACGGTTCTCATCTCATTTCAATCTCTCTCACTCTCGCTCTCTCTCTCCCTCTCCACATCTTATCAAACCCACAATATCTACTGCAAAAGGTCTACTGTCTTTAGAGGCAAGTAAAAACATCCATTTCATTATAATGCAATATTTTCTTTTCTCTCAAATTGTTTCTCTATTTGCTGTGTTATTATTACAGCGAATAATGCATTGAATCTCTAATTGGTGGTCTTTGAAATCATAATTCAAAATAATTAAATAAATGGTCACCCTGAAACATAATATATCATTGGGGATATTTGCATAGATGCGCTGTACTCAGGGTGTGCACTATAGTGACCTGGTTGTCCTCTCCCAAGTCCTTATTGAAAAAATATGTTTTCAAAAAAGGGTCTAATTGACAAGTTGTATGTATGTCTGCGCTGCATCGCTCCCGTGTTGTAATTCATCAGCCCTCCGTCTCCAGCGGGTCCTATTTCGTTCTGAGAGGTGCTGTGGCTCTGTTCTCCATAACCTCATTATTTATTGTGGTCTGAAGCATAATACATCTCTCTGATTCGCGGAAATTGTTTTTTCTTCGTCCTTATGAGTGATATCAGCCACCATCCGACCTGCTCTGGAAACTGTAAATCAAGATATCTAAGATTGCGGTTCGTTGGACCTTGAAATGGGTGGATGTAGCACATTATGTGTTCTGTGTTGTGCAATCACCACGTTGACACATCTTGTTGTACACGTGTTGTAGGATATTTTACTGCATGCGACAAAAACGTTGTGCAAACAGATCTTTCACACTTTTTGACGGATGACATTTCATCTTATTCTTCTGACCTTGATCTTCAATTCAATCGTAAAAATCCTAAAAAAGAAAAAAAAGTGAAAGTATTTCTTCCGTATTCCGGTCCGTCCGGCCGTCGGAGGTGGAGCGTTGTGTGCAACAGGAGGGCGATGACCGTTAAACCAGTGGCGCGGGGAACGGCAAACACCGCCATAAAAGGAGACCGCTCCCCGCCTGCGACTCCAACCCCGTCACAGCGCCGGGCTGTGACCTTCATAATGGCCGCCAAGGTCGGACAAACGTCTGGTCTGCGGCCTCCAGAGGAGGATCTGTCACAGGCCATCCACTGTTAGTATGGCGATAAAACCTGAGTTACATATTAATAAATTAGTGAATGAGAACAAATTCTACAGGATAGTGTACTGCGGCTTTTGACGTTCCAAAGGTAATGGGTTCGATCCCCTGATGTCCAAAAGTTGACCTGTAGGCATTTT
>JACYXH010000826.1:5935223-5977723 GCA_026745465.1 Lota lota
GAATGAATGCTTCAGGATTCTATTCCAAATGTTTTATTTTTGGATTCAGACAATGAACATTTTAAACAAATTGTGATCAGATTGGATCCCATCTTGGATTGGAAACAAAGTGCTTGGAACAATTCACCAGATAACAATCAGCTCCAGAGATTAGCTTTTTCTTCTTCATTCTTCTCGACATACTGTGACCAGATGGGGCCCTGGATCACTGCTGGGAGGGCTTGTGTCTACGTGTCTCTCTCTCTCTTTCTCACTCTCTATCTTTGCGGGCTCTCTCTCCCCCTTTCTCACTATCTCCCAGCCACTCTCTCTGTCTCCCCCTCAATCTAACCCCCCCTCTCTGCAGTGTCTCTCTCCCTTCTCTTCCTCCCTCTCCAACTTGTCTCTCTCTTCCCATCTCTCTCTGCTGCGTATCTTCTCTGTTGCATATCTTCTCTCTCTCTCTCTCTCTCTCTCTCTCTCTCTTTCTCTCTCTCTCTCTCTCTCTCTCTCTCTCTCTCTCTTTCTCTCTCTCTCTCTCTCTCCCTCCCTCCCTCCCTCCCTCCCTCCCTCCCTCCCTCCCTCCCTCCCTCTCTAGAGGAGTTCAGAGTGCAGATGGAAGCGCCACCAGAGGTCTCAGGGCCCTCGGCTCCCGGCAGAGAAATGTAAATCTCCCGGGGCCCTTGCATCTGTCAGCGGCCGTGAGGCCAGGTGAGTCTGCTCCTCTCTGGGGTCCGACAGGACCCCAGAGAGGACCTCCAGCACCACCACCTCCTTGCTGGTGGAGGTGGCCTCTCATGTGATCCCACCATCAGGCCTGTTTTGATCACCTGATGGTCCCCAGGAGGGAGCCTTTCATGGTCACCTTGTTAGTGGATGGTATTGTAGGTTGGTCTCTGCTGGCCTCTTGTTGCTTTGCCTGTCAGCTATGTTAGGCATTCACTACATCAGAAATAATAAAAACGAATCAATACAATTTGAGATACATATTTATTTGTTACATTGTTTACATTCAATTGATATAGTTGTATATAAATGTATATACATATATACACTTATACATTTTTACGGGTGATCTATGTTGATTTTAAAAGGCAAAGGCTGAATGAGCACACATGAATGTATGCAAAGTGTCCAGCACTCAGAGGAGATAATTATATAATAATTATAATTATCCATAATCATTTTTCTGCCAGATTTACATAACACACCTCAGACCCTGCAGTGCCGCCATTCTGTGTTATTTGTGAAGTGTCACGGTTGATTACTCTGGAGTTTGGTCGCATATCCGAGAAAACTAATTATTTTCTGAAGCAACCTCTAGTTGTTAGGACTGTGGAGAAATTTTTTCCCATTTTCCCATAGCCAAACCTAATTTTCTTTAGTCCTCTATTGACTGTCCAGGGTCGTTTTTTAAGGAATATGATGAAACTCGATTGTGACTGTTATAGAAGTTCACTCTCGACCACCAATGGTTTTACATATGAACTAAACCTTGTACAGAGTTCCATTAGTTTACTGCTGAAAGAAGTCTGCTGGTAGTCAGGCTTGAGTTAAGGTTGACATGAATTTACTCCAATTTTTACATGCAAGCCAATTCACCAGCACTCTTAAATCTAAAATTGCCTGTAATTTCCTTTGACTGCTCTGGCTTCGGGATGAAATAGGAAGCAGAAAAAAAAAAGCTTTTTATATTTTGCATCAAAGCAATTACAGGCGACTCAAAGACATTAGGATGAGCAATTTGCCAAGATGTTCATATTCAAAGAACAGATAAAATGGTAGTTCCCCTCCATATGCGACCAAGACAAAGTTCAGGACCATTGCGGTTGTAATGCATTATGGCAGAGAGCTGCAATGGTGCATCCAAAGCCTTCCAGCATGCTCCTTCCATATGCTACCGCACTTCTGCAGACAATCTGAACCCAAAGCCTTGACTTGTTTCTGCTACTAAAACTCTTTCTCCCTCTCTGTCAGCAGTCACTGGCACTGTCCTTACAAGCTCCCTCCTCTCTCTCTCTCTCTCTCTCTCTCTCTCTCTCTCTCTCTCTCTCTCTCTCTCTCTCTCTCTCTCTCTCTCTCTCTCTCTCTCTCTCAATTTTGTATTGATTCAATTTCGTATTATTTCTCACTCTTCCTTGCTTGGCTTGAGCAACTGAGAAGGCAGACATAGAGAGAGAGAGAGAGAGAGAGAGAGAGCAAGAGAGAGAGAGAGAGAGAGCGGTCATATGAGCTCAACAGTAAAAAGCAGCAAGACATGGAAAGATGGCTATTGACTGTAGTGTCTGTCTATCAGGGCTTAAACACACAGGATAAAACCTTTCAAAAGACCCAGTATGAGAACCCTTATAATGGCAGGATTTTATTCCCTAGCTTCTTATTTACCGTAGGAAGACAATCGGATTAGAATTGTCACTCAGTGCGCTTTATTTTTACTGTTGAAACTCTTGGAGTCTTCCACTGGAGCAGTATACCTAGTCAAGGGGAAGCGCACTCAGCCATCTGTGAAAAGAATTCCCATCTCATGCGGACTCTAAATTTGAATTCCACTTCTCTTCTTCTTAGTTCCCCCCCCCCCCCCCCCCCCCCCCCCCCCCACGCTTACAAAAAATATTTTTAATCCACGACAAGTATCAAACCCCACCACCCAGGTGCGCAATCATCGCGGATTATCTGCAGGCCTCTAGCGTTTGCGTTCACTCATGAAGCGTCGTGCCGCCAGCTCTAACGCACACACATTGTGCGGCGTGACGAGCGCGGGAGAAACGACGGCCGCGTCCTCGTGAATAATCACACACATCTTCTTATCTCAACGGTGATCGCGGCGCGGGGGAATTGTGTTACAACCGCATCGGTTATTCCTCTCCGCAATAAACAGGGATTGATTCATCCAAAATGAAGAAATGATCGTCTTGATGAAACTAATCCTATCTTTGATATTCCGGGGAGATGCTTCTCTGATTTTCCTCTTATAGGCACAATGGGGAGGCTGCTGCGATTCAAATCATAATTATCATGCAGATAATGCTGAGCCGTTTTGGTGTTGGCTTTAATGGAAGAGTGGGCCGTTTTTACGGCACTTATACTTTTAAGTGGAGAGAAAACCATGGGAAAAAACACAATGAGGAGCAGAACAGTTTCCTACTGGGATGTTCAGGGAGGACGCTGGATTTTGACTCGCCTGTTACTAGTGTTATCTCCATTAAGTACACCTCTCTCTCTCTATCTCTCTCTCTCTCATCCACTCACACATACGCACGCACACACACACACACACACACACACACACACACACACACACACACACACACACACACACACACACACACACACACATACACACACACACACACTACACTACACTACACTACACTACACAGTACACAAAGGAACACAAAGGAAAGTGATGTCACCGTAAAAATGTAAATCCAGTTTGAGTGCCGGTGCCAGGCAGAGATAAAGCAGGCTGACCTCCCCCTGCCTGGGCACCCTGGTCCTGGAAGGCATAACCCATGCGTGCTCCGCCGGCTACCAGCTGGTGCTGGACTGTCAGGCCGGGTGTAGACGACCAGGTCCGCAGGTAGCACCCACTGTCTCTCGCTGTCCGGGCCAAGCGCGGCTTCAGCACTCTGCTCTTGTTGAAACAGCACCGCCCCATAGTCCCCCACACCTCCACCCACACACACCCACCCCATCCCCTACAGTACACAACCCACCCCCCAAATGACACAGCTTCATCAACCTCCCACAGAACACAACCCAACCCACAACCCTCCCACCCCCACCTACACACCAACCCTTCTCCCCCAATAGCACACAACCTACCCACACCTCTGCCCATCCCCCCCTCTCACACACACACACACACACACAGTACACAACCTACCCCACACCTCCACCCAGCCCTCCCCACACACACACACACACACCCACAGTACACATATTTCTCGTAAAATTGTACTCACTCTGTCGAGTCTTGTGGCTTTTTATCAAACTGAGCATGACTCCTTGTTTGCCCTCTGATTGCAGTCTGGAGCAAAGCACTATGGCGTGATGCGGTTTTAATTCAGTCAGCAATGACATCATGGATGTGTTAGCAGAGAGCGCAAGTCCTTTGTTTACCAGCTGCCCAACTACAATTTAGTGATGATTTGAAGTTGTTTTAGTCATTTGCTCTTTATTCCTTGAATATATTTTTGGACATCCAATTTTAGAAAATTAACAAAACAAATTGACAACCCTACCGTGTGTTCTTTGAATGTTCAGCTACCCGAGTATAAGTCCTTTTAGCCCGTAGACTCCACGTATTTATTTCGAAAATATGGCACTAGCGGCTCGTCATCAAAGTGGGCGGAACTACCCAGCTCTATACCTCTCCTCATCTCCACCAACCCCCCCCCCCCCCCCCCCCCCCCGCTTACACTGAGCATCTTAACCAACAGAGGTCTCATCCTCCACATCCTCTCTTCTTCTCCTCCTCCTCCTCACACTAAAATGGAAACGCTTGCGAGGACATAGGAAGGGCGAGAGGGTCTAGCTTGGAGAGTGATGGGGATCTGCAGCTACTTGGGCTCAGAGAGTGAGCAGTATAAGCATCCAGTCACCTGCAACACTAGCCTGACATCAGACAACCAGACCAATTTGCAAATGCATATTAGTCTGGAACCTCTCAGTTCATTTTGATTCACAAGGGGTGATAACAACAGGCGCAGAGCAAAAGGCCTCTGGATGCAGTTGGTTAGACCTACAACGAATCAGAGCAATGAAACATGTGACAAATAGCGGCCATCTTGTTTGTTTATGAGAATGTCTAAACGGCCCTCCCATAGGGCAATCCTCAGTCATCGTATCAAAACCCGCCCCATATTGAATAAACGGTTGTGATTGGCCCGACCCGAGCCAGGTGTGCTGGAAATCTGTCTGAACGTGATGGGGGCCAGAGGCATATGCTAGAGCAAATAAAACATGAGTTCACAGATTTGTCTGGTTCCCAGGCTACTGCAACACTGGCTGGCTTATGTGTTCCCATGCTCGGTGGACCGTCCCCCCAAATGTTCTTACACAAGATCAGGTGGTCTTCCCCAGGGGTTCTCAACCTGGGGGTGGCAAAATTAGCGAGATCAGTTCTTAAAAATACGAAATAAAATATATACTTTTTGTTCTGATTATGTTGTAACATATCAGAACAAATATCACAAAATCATCAGAAAACCCAAATCGTAAAAGTAAGCATCTGCATCGCGCTATCCCACATCAAAACCAAGGGCTACTGCTCACAACGTTAGCCAACCACAATCAGGAAACAATCAGTTAACTTCCCTTACTTCCATTGAGCATGATTTGACGCAAGTTAGTTGTTCCAAATATATTTATATATATTAATATTTTCTGATATGATACGAAATTCGATTTTCTTTATTATGATGCGATATTTTGTATATGGTATGGCATGATATGAGATGTGATATATTTTCTATGAGGTGGTATGATACAATCTTTTTTCATTATGAAGATTATCAAGACTGTTGTTTCTCCGTTTGGTTGATACTTTTATTTTGAAGGAAATCAAGTATTTCTAACTGCAAGCAACCATCGGTTTCCCACCCGCTTTACATTTTGTGTAACTCTATTGAAATATAATTTTGTTCTTTGGATTTGAACTCTTGCTTACCTGGACCTTCATTCATAACTGCTGGAACCCCGACCAAACACCTAAACATAAGGTAGGCCTACTTCATTCATCTTTTACTGCTTGGCTATTCAACAAATTGTGTATCAAAGGCTGTGGTGCGGTCCGCGTCAAAGCAAATTTGCAATTTCTGATCGATGGCGAATGCTTTTGTTTTGAGTAGCTATCACAGTATGCTATGACACAATATGATGATGTGTCCATCTAAGACAAGGAAACAGAAAACAGCTGAAGTGACGTGTTGATGTGATGATGTCACTTTATTTGGCCATTCATTTCTCCGCTCCTCCGCCGGTCTAAACTGCGCGCTACGCGTACGATCGTAAAAACAGAAGGGCGGGAGAAAGCAGGGCTAATTTACAGTTCGCCAATGAAAGGAGAAAGCCCCAGTAACACAGTGTAACTTGATATGGTGAAGTTAATCAAGACAATAAGATTACCTCACAAACACACACACACACACACACACACACACACACACACACACACACACACACACACACACACACACACACACACACACACACACACGGGCAAACCCTGGCTAGATTTACAATGTATAAGTAATTATTATTTGAGGACTTTTTTTTATCCAAATCAATAACAGTGAAATCAGAGACATGTCATTAAGAAGCAGGTATGCTTCTTAATGCTTCCCACCCATGCTAACAAGTTGATATGCACTTATGCATATTGCAAGAAACACCATAGCTACCATGGATAGCTACCACAAAATGGCAGACAAATATCCTACAAGTTAGGCTGCAGACATGGGGGCATCAAACCCAATGTATTTCCTCTGCAGGTCCCCACTAACACCATACCTAGCCGCTAGACTCACTTTGCATCATACTGTTCGTTTTTGGAGGGAGGTGGGGGTGTGTGCTGGTGGTAAAGGCTGGTTGGTGCCAGACACGATCAGAACCACAGTGACTCTAGCGAGAGAACATACATCTGTGCATCACCATGTTGGATGCCTGGCTATTTTTTTGGTGCCCTCTGTCCAGCTGGCATGTGTCCCCCACCTTCAAGCTCCCACCAGCACCCTCACACCAGCACCCCCACCCCAGACACCAGGCACCCCGCCCGGCTGTCATCAGGGTGGAAGCTCAGGGTTAGGGCTCTGTCGCTGCTCTGTCATCATCTATACATGCATACGCAATCACATGGACTCACACACACACACACATACACCAGCGTGTACCCACTCATGCACGCACGCGCACACACTCACACATTCACACAGACACATACACACACACAGACGCACACTCAAACACATACATACACATACACACATACACACACACACACACACACACACACACACATAGAGATAGACAGATGGAGGGGCATGCAAAGTATCACACACACATACACCCCAATATGTTTGAGTGTTTTGAATTTGTTCATACAAATACATAGCAGCTAACCTTTTAGATGATCTTGCCATAAACATAGGACTCTTTGCAGACAGACAAGGTAGACTTTGTCTGCTTTGTGAGCATACATGTGTTCAGTTGTGTGGCGTCTATACAGTGTGTGTGTGTGTGTGTGTGTGTGTGTGTGTGTGTGTGTGTGTGTGTGTGTGTGTGTGTGTGTGTGTGTGTGTGATTAAGTTGACGAGATGGAAAGTGATTAAGGTTCGGAAGTGAGCAGAATGGTAATTAAGTCCAATCGCTTCTCCCTCTTTGTCCCTTCCTGACTATCTTTCAAAGCAACATTTATCTGCTGCCAGGGCCCACTAAGGCAGGACATGAAGCCAGGAGATAAAACATACATTTAGAAATGTCTGCAACCCCCCCAAAAAAGGCTTAAAACGGCAGTTGGCTGCAGTTTTGACGTGGACTGCTGAATTCTGAAGTTAGGACGTTCACGTATGACGCAATGACATATTTCACAATGAAACAATCAACACACTGGCCATATCTGACTGCACTGCACTGAGTACAGCAATTACAGAACCGCGAGCTGCATTAGCCATAAATGATAGCTCTTCATTGACAGGCTCTTAGTCGACATCCTCTCTCCTAGTTTCTTTTGTCCTCTCTAGCAATTAAAAACAAAATTAAGCTTCATTGTTTTAAATTGAACCATGTTAGCACAGGGACACAATCGCCAAGGACACTCTTGCTCCTTTTCCACATTGAATTTGAATTGTTTTCATATTGGAAGAGTTAAAATCAGTGAGTTTGGGTTTTAGCATGTTAATGGTCAGGACATGGACTGAGTTGGCACCAGTGTTCTGGTGGTTGAGTGGTCAACTTATGGTTCAGGGTTCAACTATTTCTCTGGCAGGATTTTGCCAGTGATAAATATATTGATTGGTCACAGTTTCCATATTAAAGGAGTAACATAGAAATCTAGATTAAACCAGTTTTACTCTGTTCCATTGCTTTCCTGTGTGTAATCTTCAATATAACAAGCAAAATTGATTAAATAAGGTAAATGGCTAAAGGAGTGCAACTTATTGTGTTTAGTACTTTTGTCTTCCAAGCTGGCAACTGCCAGTGGGCCACTGAGAATGAAACAATAGGATTACACCATCTCGACGAGCAGGTCTGGCATCCTCGTCCAAACCCACCTCCTCCAGGGAGCCACAGCAGACTACCAGACATCCCATTAGCTTAACCAACAGCGATGGGATCTCCTGTGCAATATACTCAATCTCCGTTGATGTATAATTAGCCTGTAAAAATAGCCTTGTAATGGCTGCCGTGTTGCCATGGGCGATGAGGAAGCTTGGTGTTGTTGACTGATCAGGTTGGAAACCCTTTTGAGTGTTTTGATGCGATTACTCATCGTTAAGGATTTAGCGGGGTTGCTTTGAGTGTTTACTCTAGAGACAAATTAGTTTGGGTGGGAGGGGGTTATCTTTGTGTTGTGGGAAAGACAAAAGTTAATATCTGAGATATTGCATGGAGAGGTGGGGACTAAATGGCATATTGTGTGAGAGAGAGAGAGAGACAGAGAGAGAGAGAGAGAGAACAATAGAGGAGGTAACAGCTACAAAAGCCAGGACAGTTTAATGAGCAAATACTCATTGTTTTCTTAGTCACTTCTATGTCATTATCTCAGGAGTTTTCTTTTTTTCTTAAATTGACCAATGATGATGTTTTTCCAATGAAATGATTTCATCGCGACTAGACTTGGGCCTAATTTTCCCAAGTGTTCAGCACTGCCCACGCTTCCGGCTCCATGTCACCATAGAGACCATGCCAGGTTTTTAAGACAACGATTCAATTGAGCTCATTTGCCTAACCCAGAGGTACAATTACTGAAAGCAATCAGCTGGCTGCGAGCATAGATGGACCGAAAACATGGCAGCATGTATACTTCCTGGAACCTGGAATAGCCCTTTAGTGGTTGTCAAGTGTCAAGTGATTGCCATTAGAAAAACGTGGATGGAATATTCAACGGTTGATTATCCTCCTCCAAAATTACGAGAACATCACTTTATGGCTCCAATATCAGCTCGTTATCTGGAAATAGTGATACATAATACAACGTCACGTCAGATAGAATTAGTTCTGCTATCTAAGGATTCTGTATCTGCCGGCCTTGCCAACCTGAGAGATTATTACGTCTTCATTTTGAGGAAACAGAGCGCTTATAAGAGATGAACGCCCCGTGCGCACTGATCGCCTCTTACCACAAACAGGAGAACGTGTGCTACATCACCTGCAGACGGGAAGTCAAATGCACTTCAGCAGCAGATATCTGTCAGCGTGTGTGTGCATGTGTGGAAGAGAGTTTGTCTGTGTTTGTGAGTACATCCCCGTACATGGTCTCGTGCGCATGATGAAGATGCGCCAGGGAAGATTTGTGTGCAGAAAGGCTGGTCACACTAGTAAATAATTTGTATCTTTGTCATAACGTATGCCCATAAGTAGTTTAAACTGAATACTTTTAAATTGCTACCAGAAACCCAAATGTATTTATGTATTTGTATTCCTATTGAGAAATGTGCTTGCCATATATATATAATATATATATATATATATATATATATATATATATATATATATATATATATATTCTCTCCTCTTAACTTAGTTAGTACTGATGTCTCTAAGTTCTGTTTTCTCTCTCTCCCTCTCCCTCTCCCTCTTCCTCTCCCTGTCAGTCAGATGGCTGCCTGAATGTAAATCTGTGGTTTTGACAGCACACATATGCCACCTGAATGTTAATTCTTCTCAATGGTAACATAAGAGAAGTCTGTCCGTCCGTCCGTCCCCCCCCCCCCAACCCCCACCACCACCCCCAACACCACTGCAGATAAACAACAATTTCTAGCATTTAAAAATGCCACCCACCTTAAAAGCCTCAAAGTTTACTTTTTTTCTGGACCTAGGTGGATTCAGCAGCCAATTGACACTCACCAAATCAGCGGTTGTTTGGTCTTTTTTTTTTGGCCTGGGCGGACGGGCTCCCTGGTGAGATAATCCTGTGATGTTGACAGAGGAGGGAAAACGGCATGCATAACAAATATTGATCCAGAGGAAACCTAATCAATATAGCATGATTAGGAAAAGCAGAAGGCAGGCGAGTCCCTTTGAGAGGCTCTGTCCAGGCACACATGTGTGATGTGATGACACGTGCACTGTGTGTATGGGAATCACACACACACAAGCACAAGCACAAGCACACACACACACACACACACACACACACACACACACACATTCATATGCATCTAAATGGCCAGAGACCACATGCTTCTCACTCAAAAACAATCGTGGACACAAACGTGCTTTTGGACCACAATCTCTAGAGCAAACAGCCGCTGAGAGCAGATCAGCGTTATCCTTCACGATGGAGCCGTGACCTTTCAAACACATCCAAATAAACAGGAAGGAGAGGAAATGAATACACCACCCGGGCGATGAGGAGGGATTATGCCCTCAGCGTTGATAATCGAATGACCGAGTAGGGGGTGGGGGGGAATTGTGTTAGCGGCCGCGGGAACAATTCAATCGTGCTATTGAAGGACACTTTCTGCTGCGAGCAGCCATTTTGGCGTTGTTGTTTGTTTCCGGATGATTCCATTGTGTGTGTGTGTGTGTGCTGGGGGCGGAACAAGCACACATTGTCCCCAAATTGACACCAAGGCAACATTTTCTTTACCCACAAGAAAACAACCACAAATAATGACATTTATCGTTCAACAAGATCAGGGTGAGGAATAAAAGTTTTCATTACAATAATGTTATCCACTGTCACCTCTGCTTCTGATTGTTCTAACATATTTTAAATATCAATCCACACATGATGGAAAATGGTTACTTAGAACACAATCCGGTCATCAATTGTCGGGAAAGCAAAGAGGAGAGGGATAAAATATTGACAATCTCCTACACCTTTCAATGACGGAGCACCCCAGACACTAACGAGGCGCGGCGGTGGTGGCCTCGCTGACATTGCATGCAGTGTTCCCGCCTCTTTCGACGTTCTAACAAAACTTTGACTGTCAATGGGAACAACAGCATGCTGGAGGATCAGAGAAACATTTGCCTGGCCTGGTGAATTCTGACTGTCGGCTGTTTAGCCCGCCCTGGTTGGTGGAAGCTGGGTGGGGAGGTTGGGTATGGATGAAGTCAAATGGATGCTAGCAGGAGCCAAGCTCTGCCTGCACAGGGTGTGGCAGGTTGCTGGCGTTAACAAGGGGAATCTGTGCCCCCAAAGGCGGGGTTGTTACCATGGCCATGTTGTCATGTGGTCCTCACCGTAACACCCATGCAGGGGAATTTTCACTTTGTTCACAGTGACTAGAGCTTACTTCTTCCTCTTCTGACCGTCGTCCTAGTGACTAGAGCTTACTACTTCCTCTTCTGACCGTCGTCCTAGTGACTAGAGCTTACTACCTCCTCTTCTGACCGTCGTCCTAGTGACTAGAGCTTACTACCTCCTCTTCTGACCGTCGTCCTAGTGACTAGAGCTTACTACCTCCTCTTCTGACCGTCGTCCTAGTGACTAGAGCTTACTACCTCCTCTTCTGACCGTCGTCCTAGTGACTAGAGCTTACTACCTCCTCTTCTGACCGTTGTCCTAGTGACTAGAGCTTACTACCTCCTCTTCTGACCGTCATCCTAGTGACTAGAGCTTACTACCTCCTCTTCTGACCGTCATCCTAGTGACTAGAGCTTACTACCTCCTCTTCTGACCGTCGTCCTAGTGACTAGAGCTTACTACCTCCTCTTCTGACTGTCGTCCTAGTGACTAGAGCTTACTATCTCCTCTCCTGGTCATCCTAGTGAATACTAGAGCTTATTATCTCCTCTACTGGTCGTCCTAGTGAATACTAGAGCTTACTACCTCCTCTCATGGCCGTCCTAGTGAATACTAGAACTTACTACCTCCTCTCATGGCCGTCCTAGTGAATACTAGAGCTTACTACCTCCTCTCATGGCCGTCCTAGTGAATACTAGAGCTTACTATCTCCTCTCCTGGTCATCCTAGTGACTAGAGGACTCTTGAACTCCCTCCTCCCAAACCGATGCTGGACTCCTACTCTGGCCTCTCTTTCAAAGCGTCACTCAAAACGCACCATTTAAAAATCCCATTCACTGTCTGCTCTCCTCACCGTTCTTTGCCTCTTTCTCCCTATTCATTTGTATGCTTTTGTGTATGTTTTAATGTGAGTTTTTTATTGATATTGGCTTGTTTTATTCATATTTTATGTCTTATTAAGTGTATTTGAGTATTTACAAAAGCTCTATATGAATCTAATGTATTATTATTATTAGTATGAACTCTGGCCTGTTCATTTGAATTACACGAGGATGACTTTGACATCTCACCGAGTGAGGGTGATTAAATATTTCGTTTGCATCATCATAAATAAAGCATGGACTCCATCAGTGCAACGTGCTTGTCCTTTCCTGCACACAACAGTGATGCGCAATTACAGTTTCAATGAAGACAAATTGTATTTAACTGCTCCCAACTACCGTAATTGAATTGTCACCTCCTTTGCTTTTGTGGTTTTGTTTTAGCATTGCCAGCCCATAATATATTAACAAGGTCAGGCGTGCTAACACCTCTTGTACAATGGTGACCTTATTTGCATGCACAATGGAATATGCGCTGGTTTGTAAATCAACAGCGGCTGTTTATGTGAACTCAAAAGCATCAGCGTGGCAGTAAACCGCTGAACTTAAAAGGTCTTTAAAGGGGTCAGGTCAAACCTGCGCATCATGATCTTGGTGCCCTTTACAAACAGATTCATTAAAATGACTAGTTGCCGCTATGCTGGTGTAGCTGAATACAATATGGCTATAGTTGTTAAACAAACTATACAAAGTTAGCTCGTTAGTGCTGTGTTACGCATATGTTTTTTACAGATTTCTTCAACTTCATTGCTGTTATATTCTGAGTAGCTATGAGAAAGAGATGAGGTTAGATGAGGTTAACTTGGGTAACTGTATCACATATATATATATATATATATATATATATATATATATATATATATATATATATATATATATATGTATTCCAGTTTTATTATGTGACGACAGAAGAAGTTGGTGTCAACAAACTTCAACTTCATCAATAAACAGTAGTAAAACCCGCTTAGAAATGATTCACAACTGTATGTAAGATGCAGATTGCTTTTCCATTTTATAGACTCACTTTTCATTTGCTGAGGAAAAGTCTGGACATAACGTCCGCCTTTTCAGTCGTGTTGATTTGCAGGATACATGATGTAAATATTTACAAAATAAAATGTACTTTTTCTTTATTAAACACAACAATGCGTCTGTTGGGTATCACCTACTTCTTCTAACGCTTATAAAATAAGGTAGACTTTACTGCCCTGCCTTCATGTACACACACACACAAACATATACACACAAACACACACACACACACACGCATGGTATCCTTGAATTGTACAACCCCTTTCTCAACACTATCGGACGTGAATTTGCGATTGCGATCCGTTTCCATCGTGTCATTAATCAGAGGAATCTGCTGGTACCGCTGGTGCGATCACAGCGGTGCGACTATTCAGGCTAGTATGATTGAAAACAAGAATGAATGACAACTCTTCTTTAGTTAAAAGAATGTCATAGAGTTTACCGGTGTGCAGGTAACCAAACCAAACCACAGGAAACCAAACCGCAGGAAACAGTCCAGATACTTACATGGTGCGCTGTAGCCAAGTTTAAAGTTATAATTTTGAAGTTGTATTTTAAACCCTCACAGTACATGCAATGCTCAACAACATATTTTTTAGACTACTATAAAAACAGAACACTTTGTTTCTACATTGGTAAATGGCCAGGTAAACCAGCCCCCACAATAATAGTAGGCTAGTTGTGTACGTTGATAATGACAGAAGGCAACATAGGCTAACTTTGAACCTTTCATGATATTAATGTCTGACGAGTGAGAGTTGTGGACTTGCTGATGTTTTGTAAAGGATGGTTTGTTCTGCTCTTGTGTTTATGTATAGCTAAGCAATTGCTATCAGATTGAAAATGATGGTAGCTAGAGAGCTAGAATTAGTCATAGGGTACAACATCAAATTTAGCCAATCAGTAGAATGTCCAATTTCCTTTTGCAGCGACTACCACTCATGTTATAAAGCAATTGGGCTTCACCTTCTCCTTACAAAAAAACATGATATAGGGATTTATTTACCAGTGGAAACAAATCGATTATCCAACATTTTCAATCTCAAAGATGGGAATGGGTTTGACAGTGCATCACAGTAAGAAGCAGACTTTCCCTGCAGTGCGTCTCTGTCCACGTCCAGTTAAGGTAAGAAAACAAACTCAAAAGGCTTCTTTGAGTGTACCTTATCAGATCTAATGCATCAAATGACTACATTAAGTGTCCGATCCCCCTTTAAGACAAAACAACTCAAGAAAAAGGGGCAGACTGCTACCACATTAGAAGCAACTTGAGAATGAACCAGTAACCAGCATTTTAATGAGGTGGGTTTTTCAGTGGTATTTTTTTTACAACAATAAAACGGCAGTTTTATATAACACAACTGTTTTATAATAGTAAAGAAGTTAAGAGATGGTTTCATTGGCACAGACATGGGAAGAAAAAGTCGGTTGGAGTTACGATGGACATGATGGAATCTGACGAAGCGACACATAACTGCACAGAACCATTCCAGTGGAGATAATTGCATCCCCCACCCTCCGCACTTTAAAATAATCCCGCCTGAATATGCAAAGTGATGCCTGTGAAGAGGGAATTAAACTCTTGGGAGCGCTTTTCAGAGGGGAAGGGGATCGGTGACATGCGGTGACGACAATAATAATGGCAGACTGTGCCAGCATATTTCCACAGAACTTTCATTCACCCAACACTAAGACTACTTTACTGGATTGTTATATCCAGGAAGCGGAAGAGGCAGCCTAAAAGCCTCTTCTAGGCTGATCACTGATGGCCTGGTGTGAATACGCGTCTGGGAAATATAATGGCATTTCAGAGAAAATGGAGGTATGATGAGGAACAACAATGGGGGCGATAAGCGCTAGGCCTCTTTGCTTCTTTAACGACAAAGAAATGAAAATTGACTTTTAGTTACATTTCCCACGCCGCATTAGTCATCTATTCAACAAAATGTGCCGAAACAATCGGCTTCAAAGTAAAAGTGTTTTTTTCAGACTTGCAGGATAACGCATCAAAATTATAGTTTCCACAAGAAAAGGGTCAACATTGTAGCAAGATTAAAGTTATCTTGCATAAAGTTAACCGAACTAATAAGTAATACATATTTTAAGTAGTAAGGATGTAAAAATGGCAATAAAAACTAATATAAACATTTTTGTTTATTGGTTATTTTACTATTTAACTTAATTTACTTCCTCAATAACCTAATATATTTTAAGGTGATGTTGCCAGGGACACATCAGCACCAACCAGTTATGAAGGAACAGAGTAACACACCGCTGGTGCGTGTTTTTTTGTCACTTTTGCACAATCTAATCATACCCAGAAAGATGGAATCACAGGTTCCAGTAAGTAAGACACACTATGAATGTCATCTCACATTGTCACAGGGTAGAGATGGAGTTTTCCACCAAGGTTCATTACATTACCTGTCGGCATAATACACACACACACACACACACACACACACACACACACACACACACACACACACACACACACACATCCAAACATGCACTGACTGACGTTTGCAAAATCATACTGATGTGCATGCAAGGAAAACACAGACAAGGCCACACATACACAATCACACGTACAAGTAGTTCTTCTTACTACAGACATGACACCCCCGATTTATAACGTGTTCATTCACCAGCAGACATACACACACACACACACACACACACACACACACACACACACACATAGACACAGACACAGAAAACAGATACAGAAAACATTCACACACACATGAACACCTGCACGCACTCACACACATGGATAGCGCATACACAACATACATACACACACAGAAAATAGAACACACACCCATAGAAAACACTGAATGGGCATGTGCACACACACGCATACACATAAAAAGAGAGAAAACACACACACACACACACACACATAGGAAACACAAACAAACAGAAAAGACAAACACTCTGCTTTGGGTTTGTTCTAAATCCTATCCCGGCGTGTCACTGTCTGTGGCTGGGAGCTTTGAGCGTGCATGGCGCGCCCATGTTATCAGGGACGCTGACACAAGCCTGCCTTATCGCATATGCATTAGAAAGAGGAGGCTGTGGATGTGACAGGGGCTACAGAAAGGGGCCACTGTGGAAGGGTACAGGTGCGCCGGGGGTTTTATTAAGCTGTCACAAAATGACGAGGCGAGCCGCGACATCTTCTCGCTTTGACCTTGGTTCCTCAGAAAACATGAGCGTCTCCAAAAATGTGAGCTAAGCTTTGTGCTATAGATATTTGTATTAATATGTGTCCTTTTTACAATGTGAGGGGTAGCATCTGCAGTAGATGTGGTTGCGTATGTGTGGTTTTCTTTTGGTATATGATGGACGTAAACAATCATGTTGTCAACATGAAAACCATCTGGTGAGGAAGGAGCCACTTGGGGTAGGAGGCATGGGGATGCTAAGCTAGCTGTCACACTATAGAACCACAATAAAGCTGACATGGTTGATATTAATATATATAACTGTATGATATTATTTTGTTTATTTAGTGTGCTATATTTATATATATATACTGTATATATATGTAATGTGCTACATTTAGCACATTGTTGTTTTGAAGCAACCTTCAGATACAGAACTTTTAAAAGAGTCGGTAGGGGTTAAGCATCTTGCTTACAGGTAGGCCGTGGACATGGTATCGAACCCAGTGCCTTTTGGCTGGGAGTCACTACACCTGATTCACTTCAGTATCATGATTCATACCCAATTAACTGACTATTAATTTATTAACACTCATTAGAAGCCATTGAGCAAAGTCATACAACTTACTTTAACTGGATATGCTAGATCTAAACTTTGTGTGTGTGTGTGTGTGTGTGTATGTGTGTGTGTGTGTGTGTGTGTATGTGTGTGTGTGTGTGTGTGTGTGTCTGTGTCTGTGTGTGTGAGTGTGTAATTCACCATCCATTCACCACGTGTTTTGTGAATTTTCAGTCTGCTTTTAATTTGCGTTTAGATGGAATCGGCGCATTGTTATATTATGATTGGTTGACACTTCAGGGCCACTGTTCTCTAAGGGCTGTAGAGGAAACAGACAGATATGTTGTAATAAATAGACTCATCCAAGCCACCTTTGACAGCTGACAGAGTGCATAGAAATGTGATGTTGTGAATTTGACTTGCATTTACCAATGGGAATCCAGGCTTAAATTGGTACCTTATCTTGTGTGGAATATCAAATAAATGTAGAAATGTTCTCTTCAAGAAAATATGAGCTTAATCGTCCCGTGAGGTTCTGTAAAGCCTAAAAACCAACTGTCTCTCTCAGACGTTCCTTGATCCTTTCTTAGATTTACAAGCAGTTGGGGTTATGAAAAAATGACATCGAACAATATTAACGTTGAGTTCAATTGAACGTTCAGTTCAGTTTTATGCCGTGTTATGATGAGGAAAACAGAAGACAACAGAACACGTACGGACCACAATAACAAAGCATATCAAGAAAAAGCTAATAAACAAGGTAAAAACTCCAATATATACAGAGTAAAGATGAGTAAGAATGACAGCCTTAGAAAAACGTAAAATATATAGACTTATCTAAACCAATTAGGAAAGAGTTGGAAGTCTGATCATTACGTCCGGTAACAGCGCACGTCATTTGTCATGAATAATTTAGGTATCTTAAATTCTTCAAGCTCTCAGAGGAAATACAGGAAGCAGGGCGCTGGGTATAGACAGGTCTCAGTGTCTCATTGTGTCAGAATTTGGTTGGATTACAGGTAGACATATCAAGCAACACTAAAGAATTGGAGCATTTTAGGACACATAATGTCAATGTTCCATTCTAACTTTGTTAATGTATTTTATGAAAAATTGACAGTTATCGTGGGGTTCAAAACTACGTCCTGAATGGAGTGGTTTTTATTACATGAGGTGCTGAAATCTTCAGCTTGGTTCTTGGTGTAAACCCTTGTAGGACTTTATTTGAGTGTCCGGTCCGCTACATGGAGCTGATCGGCCGCCATTTCGTACATGAGGTCAACAAACAAACAAAATAAGAACCCTTTTTTAGTCTGTCTGCTGCTGCAGTCCTCTATCTGATGTTTCTATTAGAAAATAATTCAAACCACAACGCCACATCTGGCAATAGGGAGCTTATTCCAACGGCTGTTTCTGATTGGCTAAGGATTTAGAAACAAGACACAAACTAGTGATGTCCCATAATGTTACGTCCAGAATGTTTCATGTGACATTGCTCGGTACTCATTTCAGCCAATCACAAACATAAAATGGAAGAACATGTGCGCGTACATTGACTCTATAACACAAAGTTCTCCGCAATAGAGACCCTTGTGCGCTACACAACACGGCACACAGCTGCCAAACAGATACAGATTCGTTTATCTGGCCATGCTTTGGTTTCATTCTGGATGTTCGTGGCGGGGAAGGGGATGCCTGTGTTTTTCTGTCATCATCTAATTACTTCAATGACCTCCCCACTGCCCCCCTTCTGTCATTCATGTGCAAGTGCTTTGTTCTGAGGGAGAGAAAGAGAGAGAAAGAGCAAGTGGGAGAGGGAACAAGAGAGAGAGAGAGAGAGAGTGAGGGAGCAATAGAGAGAAAGAGAGCAAGAGAGAGAGAGAGAGAGACTTGTTGTGGTGTGCATCATGCTGATTGTTTCAAGATCTCTACGTTTAGCGAAACATGATTTCTGGGTGATGCTTCATACTACTTCTCATAACCACATTCACACGGATTGAGTCTGAACTTTTCTGTTTAACTCTCTGCCGTTTTTCCTTACAACAAACACACCAACTTTATTGGACTATGACGCCGTGTTTCTTCACGGGTCCAGTGTGTATTATGCATTAAGAAACTTCTACGAGAACTCAGCGCTCTCTTTTGGAGTTCATGAACTCAGACTATCGGTTGATGACAGGGCGTCAATGTTGGTGCTGGTTTTCCATCTCGTGTAAGTGGGACAGAGAAGGCAGTTGGGGATCTTTTCATATTTTCTCCCTCACACAAGTCTTTTCATATATTTTTGGCTTGATTCTATCGGCATAGCGTTTCTGAAAATCGGCTACCCAGCGCGTACACACACACACACACACACACACACACACACACACACACACACACACACACACACACACACACACACACACACACACACACACACACACACACACACACACACACACACACACACACATACACACACACACACATACACGCACAAAAACACGGTATGCGCACATATACACTCATAAGAATGCACACACACCACTGAAGCAGATGTTCTTCATTATCTGAAGCTATTCACTAGCAGCATGGGTCTGTTCAACCCCACTGCCCTAACCTCTCCCCCTCTAATGGGACCTGACTGTTGGGGGGCGGGATTAACTCTGCTGTGTGTGTGTGTGTGTGTGTGTGTGAGTGTGTGCTAGTGTGCATGCGTGCATGCATGTGTATGTATTGGCAGAATACAATGTCAGTGAGTAGAAATGAATATCCAGTTTCTACTTTTCAAAACTTGTCTTCAGGAAAATAGTTTCCGAAAGAATGCGTGTGTGCGTGCACGCGTTGGTGCGTGTGTGCGGGCACGTGTTGGTGCGTGTGTGCGGGCACGCGTTGGTGCGTGTGTGCGTGCACGCGTTGGTGCGTGTGTGCGTGCACGCGTTGGTGCGTGTGTGCGTGCACGTGTTGGTGCGTGTGTGCGGGCACGCGTTGGTGCGTGTGTGCGTGCACGCGTTGGTGCGTGTGTGCGTGCACGCGTTGGTGCGTGTGTGCGTGCATGTTTCTATATTAATGCACAACCATATAAACTATGACATTATTTCCGTGCAAGTGCCATGTGAGTGTTTACGAGCATGTCTGTGTTTATGGTTATGTGACCTTTGGGTTTATACTTGACTATTTGTTTTTGCTGACTTCTGTGTGCGATAAGTTGTATTTTTGTGTTAAGTGTGTCACAAGCGAGTCATTACTCCTGCGTGTGGTTTGAATGCAACATAGCCAGTGTGTTGTGTAAGTTTGGGCTGTGTGTCTTAGTGTGCATGTACATGCATGAGTATGAGCGTGTTTGTGTGTGTTTGTGTGTTAGATTCCAGAATTTGTGTGTACGTGCACATGGGTGGTCTGTATGTGTATGCATGTGCATTTGTGCATGCACATGTGCGAATGTGTTTGTGTCTGCACATGGGTGTGTGTGTGTGTGGGTGTGTGTGGGTGTGCATGTCTGCACAGGGCTGTGTGTGGGTGTTTGTATGTGGGAGTTTTTGTTGGTGTGGGTGAGTGTGTGTGTGCATGCACGTGTGTGAATGTGTTTGTGTTTGCACATGGGTGTGTGTGTGGGTGGGTGTGTTTGTGTGTGCATGCATGTGCGTGTGAGTCTGTGTAGGGTTGTAGTTCTCCATATTTTACAGACACCTTTTTCTAACCACAGAAATCCAGGCCTCTGTTTATTTACTCTTACGATTGAAACTTTATTTAAACAGGAGGCCTCCACAGGGATTTGAGGGTTGATACTTCCAGTTGGCCTGTGGGTCAGAGGTCAGACTTAAATGTTTTTTCTCCCATCAACCTTTGGCTTAATTATCCCCATGCTGCACTCGCAGGCCCAGAAGTTAGGAGACTAGCTTGAAATCATGATTAAATGCATGTCGTCTCGCTGCTGCCTCCTGTCAATTACACCCGCCGTCCTTATTAGCCTGCTATGAAGACCTGCCAGGCTTCCGATTCATCATGGGAGTCTAGTTTACACATACAGTAATATTCTGCTGTTGCCATGTTGATAATCAGAGCTTGAACGACCTCTTACAACCTCTATAGGCCTTTGGACCTCCATACCGTAATTTCCTCTATACCATGTTGACCTCTATAACCCTTTTGATCTCTATACCCTAACAAACTCCATACCCTAAAGACCTCTATATGTTAACATCATCTATACCTAACGACCTCTATACCCTAACGAGTTCTATACCCTAACAACTACTATACCCTAACAACCTCCAAACCCTCGACCTCCGTAATCTAACGAACTCCATACCCTAACGACCTCTACATTTTTAAATCCTCTGTACCCTAACGACCGCTAGACCGTAGCAACCTCCATACTCTAATGACCTCCAAACCCTAAAGAACTCCATACCAAAACGACCTCTATATTTTAATATCTTCTATACCCTGAAAACGTCTATACCCTAGTCTCACAAATCAGACTTGTTTCAAACTTAAGTCTGATGGCAGAAGAGTTCAAATCTGGGTGGACGGGATGTTTCTTTTTCTTTTGCTTCATATTGTTTAGCCCAATCCTGGGACAGGAAGCGGGGATCGGTACGCACGTAATTGTTTATTACAGTGAACACAATCTCGGCCAGCACTAGTAAACAGAAAAAACGTGTCTGTAAAGGTCGTAGGCTGTAGGCTGGCCGCTGTAGAAATACACGTGTTGAGCGTGTGTGGTTGATGGCTGGTTAAGGTAGCCTCACCTGGCTTGAGTCAGACTGATTCGACTCCGGGGCTGGGTGAGGCTGCACACCTGTGTTGTATTGGACAGTCAACGTAGGATTAACCATCCATCACCACACACACTAAGGAGAGCTTTGACATGTGGGGAGGTAACACCTGCTCTGACTATAACCAAGATTCCAACTCTGCAATAAACCGATTTTATACATAATCAACCTGTGTCCTATGTCGGAGACCCCTTAAGCCACCTAGGTGGTTTGTGGCAACCACCCTGGTCATGTTGTAGGGTCAAATGCTTCAACATATTCACATCAACAATGTATTCAAATGCCCCGCTAAAAGCTTTGTCTCCTTGCGCGACTCAATTTCTCATCGGTAGGATATCTCCACAACATAACAGTAAACATGGCATAACTTGGCACCTTCAGTTTTATATTTCCGGCCCAGGCTCTGTGCCATCTCTCCCCAGAAGTTCTGCTATAACATAGGAGTATGCAATTACTTTACCCTAACAGCTTATGTACCCTAAAGACCTACTTACCCTAATGTCCTCCATAACCTTACCACCTCCAATAAGAAAATGATTGTTCACATTAATAAATGACTGGGCACCAGTTCGTGTTTACCATATGTCATGTTTAAACACTAATGGGGATATCCACCATTTTAAATTCTGTTTTCTGGAACATCAACAAAGCCACTGGTGTTGACCTGGTCGCCTTGTTAAAGTCAGCTTTGTGACTCATCCATCCAGTGCTAAAAAAAAACAATTAGAGGACACGCACACATATACACACACACACACACACACACACACACACACACACACACAGAAGCAGCACCAACATCATGGGATGCTGCTGAAGATGACAGCACAGGCCCCAGAGCAGTGATGTGGTCTCTTTAAGTCACTGTGGCACGCAGATTGGCTAGCCTGCGGAGCCTGCATCGGTTCCACCACCACTGCTGGTTCTTCAGAGGACCGCTGCTCGCTTGGAGGGCGTTTGGGCCGGTTTCCCCCCAGCAGAAAGAGAATAACTTCCTTGAACCCAATAAGAGCAATGTGAAGGCAGTATGATCCGTCTTACCACTGTGGCCCTGTAAAGCCAGAACACAGCAACACAGTCAGCATAAAGAACTGAGGGGAAAAAGTGACATTAAAGTAATTCTCCTGGCCTCGAGGAATACAAAAAGATGCTGATACAGAAGTTGACTGTCCTTTTTTTATTTCTTTCTTCAAATAGAAGATATGAGTTCGACTTTAGCCTGTCTCACACATGGAGATAAATAGTATTTTGGGTTTGAAACAGAACTCCAGCTACGATTGTAGCTACAACTTTTCTGTTTCATAGCTACATTATGTTCCAGGACTTAACATGAGTAGCAACTATTTAACCCGTAATGCAATGCAACATCTACACATTTTATTATGTGTTTGTACATTCTTGCAAGTAAACATTTCTCGGTATTCATGTTGCATACAGTGGACAAACCAAAGATAGTCGATTACATTTTATTGCCAATACACTACAAATAAACTAAATGTACGAAAGGCAAATGTCCTTGTTGTAAATGCCAGTACTGTTCCCAGTCAAGTACATATTTGGACACTGTCGACCTTGCCCCAATGATGTCACACTGTGAGGGAAAAGCATCGCCTGACCAGTTGATGATATGATCAGAGACGCACCAGCTTATGCTGTGTCTGTTTCTCTATTGGCTGTCAGCAAGCAGACAACAAACAGACGCCAGAAGTTTCTGCTGTTGCCCAGAAAATCATGGCTACCCTGTCTGTTTGTGTTTGTGTCTTATCTGTAAGCTGCCGCCAACATGAGAGAGAGAGAGAGAGAGAGAGAGAGAGAGAGAGAGAGAGAGAGAGAGAGAGAGAGAGAGAGAGAGAGAGAGAGAGAGAGAGAGAGAGAGAGAGAGAGACACACAGAGAGAGAGACACAGAGAGAGAGAGACAGAGACAGAGACAGAGACAGAGACAGAGACAGAGACAGAGACAGAGACAGAGAAAATAAATAAACAAGCCAAGTTGTCATCACATGTGCGCCGGTTGGTTCCTCGCTCAATCACATCCAGTCCCCACGGGGCGGGGGCCATGTCATCCGCAACAAGACGCCATAGCAACAGACGGGGTTATTTAGCGATGACCATAGTTGAAGAGCAAACACACTGTCGTTTGCGCTCACGTCAGAGCGAGCGGGAGGCGCACGTGAAGCCAAGCTCCGCCCACTTGTCAGTCTCCCGACCCACACGCACACATTAACACACGCACACACACTCACACATATCCGCAGCGAGGTTACCATGACAACGTTTTGTTGTTGATGTTGCTTTTTTATAAACATGACCCTAGTTGTCATGCGCACACACAATTGTATCTAAGGATGGCACACACACACACACACACACACACACACACACACACACACACACACACACACACACACACTTTACAACCAGATTAATGTGTCTGTTAGTCCATATTCGTTGTTATGAGGGTTGTTGAAAAGCTCTGCACCATGTGTAGCAAACCGCTAATATCTCCCTTCTAATTCTTGTTTGATGAGCTGAACATTTCATAAAGGCTACTTTCTTCCTTCTCCGCCTCCACGTCTTCTTGTAAGGTGATTATTCACACAGCACCGCGCAGAATCCGGATCCGACCGGCTTATTCCAGGGTTGTAGGCTGGAACAACAACTCTGCTAGTAATCTCCAGCCTTAAATCCCCTGGATTGATTGCAATATTCCCTCAAATAGAGCAACGCTCGCCTCCGGGCTGGCAATATGTTCCAGGATGTTGCAGAGTGTTAGCAGGACGGCCGTGTGTTGGGCTCTCTGCGTGGCTCTACGAACTTGAACTTCTCAGTGGGCTGAAAAAGCAGCTTAAGTAGTGTGCGAATGCGTCGTAGCATTGAATGCTGACCTGGTCCCACACACTGTGTCTCTCACCTGAAGAAGTTAAAACCAACTATGGTGAACATTGTGCGGTTTTGGTTCCTGTTTCAATTGACTATTTGGTCATTTAGCACTCTTTTGTTTTAGCGACTTACAGTGAACTCGGATACATGAAGGAGCATGAAGAAGGATAAAGGAGCAGGTAGCGGTACGGACTCTAGTTCAATGATGCCTACAAGTGCACTGTGGAGACTGGGAATCGAATCGAACCTTCCACCCTAATCACCAAAATATCCAGCCCCCAATATGACCCTATTTTCCAATGTTGGTATTTTACAAGCCACTAAAATTACGAATGAATAGTTAATTGGAATATATATATATATATATATATATATATATATATATATATATATATATATATTATTTGTCTTTGTCCTTGTTGTCCTTGGTCTCATTTATATAGTTTGAAATTTTTTTATCATCTGAGTTCAGATAAAGCCTAATGGGCCAAACTCTTAGATTGATGCCCTTCGGTCTGTTTTTGGAACCTTCCCACAATGCATTGTGCTGTATGCCTGCTTTAAACTCCCTATTGACATTTTCCTTGCCACTCCGCATTGTGTCTTATTGGTCTTCTTTTGTACTGAATAATGCAGTGCTTAGATTATGTTATTTAGCTTGCCATTTTCTTGATTACTAATTATCTTTCCCCAACAATCACAGTGGGGTGAATTCACAGCAAACCTCCTGCAGAATATTAACACACATCGGCTCTGTGCAGGGGAACGGGAACTCCCTCGTGGATTTATGTCCGCTGTGTAAAAGAAGCAGAACACTTCAAAGGAACGTTCTCAATCTTAACATAAGGAGAACCAAGTCTGCTCTCCTCTCCGCTCTATGCTGGTCCTCTTAGGGAGTTTTCTAGAGCCCATATACTTTTCATTGCTGAGTCGTATCATTGATTACCATAATGGTATGGGTGTCCTCTGTGTTTTAAGATTGGTGTCGTTTTTAAATGCACTCTCATTTTTCTTTGTTTGGAATGCAATACTGTCTATTTTTAAAGTGCATGAAAATATGTTTCGTTCCATCTGCCCACCCCCTCATCCTCCAACATGCACATACACACATACACACACACACACACACACACACACACACACACACACACACACACACACACACACACACACACACACACACACACACACACACACACACACACACACACACACACACACACGCACGCACGCACGCACACATACACACACACACACATAGAGGAACTTTATCAAACCATACCATGTATTGTATAACTGACGTGTAATACTTTTCTCTACCCCAAGACTTATTTTTGTTATTGCTCTTTGGAAGCGTGCAATAAAACGGCAGGAAGTTGGGCGAACATTTGTGCTCATCTCTGCAGACCTCTGCTGTTGTCTCCTTGCATCTCCGCTCTGCTTCCTCACTCATGAAATTAAATTTAACATCGCCCTCCCTCCTCTCTCTTCCTTCCCTCCCTCCCCTCCATTTCTCTCTCTTCCATCTCTCCCTCCTCTCCCTCGCTCACTTTCTTCCTTCTCTCTCTCTATCTCTCTCTCACTCCGTCTTTATTGCTACATAACCAACTTTAATTTTGCATAATTTATTCCCTCGCTATTTTCTTTCTTTCAAAGTGTGTTCTTTCAGCCGCTTCCCTCCCCCTCTCTCTGTCTCTCTCTCTCTCTCCGTCACCAACTTTCATTTTGCATCATTTATTCTCTTTCTATTTCCTTTCTCTCTATCTTCTTTCTCCCTCTCCCTCTCTCTTTGTGTTTATCTCCCTCTCTTTCTCTCTCTCTCACGCTCCCTCTCTTCATCTCTGGGTAAATTGTTGTTGTTGTGAAGGTTAGCACCATAAAAATCATCAAATCGAATGCTTTCTGAAAATAAAAGCCTGATATGTTGGTGGGCTGTGCATTTACCCTGCTCTCATAAATATAAACTCTTTAGCCTAGCAGCACCTGCAGGTTAGAGACACACTGAGAACATTAGTTATGAATGTCTGTGTGGGCGAGGACAGTTAGCATCTTTATACAGAACAAACAGCAACAATAATCCTCATGTTTTTCCACACTCCCAAAACATTGGTTATTGTTGCTAAAGTTATGTTTTTTGGTGTGTTGTTGTTTTTTGCGGCCCAGAAGAAAGATTTATAATATTTTTAACTACCAAAGGTCTTATCACTCAAACATTTCACAAATATGTGGCCTACAAACAAGTGAAGCGGATTATCTTGAATTGGAGAGACAAACACTTCACTGGGAACAGAGCAGACTACTAATTGAGTTGTTTTGGAAGCTACTGAAAGCCCCCTGGTTTCGGTGATATAAATATTCTTTCCGGATTAGTTTAGATGGGAAAACCTATAGCCTGATCCCTATATCATCATACATGACATGACAATGTACTAACTATGTACTATGTACAAACTATGTACTATGTACAAACTTGTACATTGTATTTGTAGTAAAATACAATGTATCTTTGGTAAGACACTATATTTAGCAAGATTTATTTGTGCTGGTTATTGATTTTCACCCCCAGAAAATGCCAATATAGGAAAACATAGCTTTTGAAGCAGTTTAGCTCCTACATGAAGCCACAACCTAAAAAAAGAATATTTTTTTAAGTCTGTGACTTTTTCATGAATGTGACTTTCTCATCCATGTGAAACTTTTAAAAATTTCAACAGGAAGGGAAAATATAAAAAAGACAACGCAGCTGAAACGCCGCAATAAAAGCTCTAGCCCTTTCAGAATTTTTTGAACGTTTTTTCCGTCTCATTAAAATGTACGACTTTGTGCAACCCCACACCCTCCAGAAAGTAGGTTATGTGAAGCTGCTCAAGCCCCCCCCCCCCACCCCTCTCTTTAACGGAGTATTCAGTTTGGGGGTTTGCGTGGCAATTTAAATTCTTCATGTTTTACAAAGAAAAGATAAAAACTAGTTAACCAATGCACCCATGGGTGAGCTTCTGTACTGGTGAATTAAATATGAGTCTCTATTTTTCTCTCCATCTCCCACTCTTTCGTTCTCTCTCTCTGCATCTCCCACTCGCTCTTCGTCTACCTCCTCCAGCAGTTCATTTTGAAGCTGTTTTAAAAAGGCGCGCTGGCCGGTGGTGGGGTGGGCTGTGTGTGTGTGTGTGTGTGTGTGTGTGTGTGTGGAGGTGAGTGTGGGGGAGGGTGGCACAGGGGGGGGGGGGGGGGGGGGGGGGGGGGGGGGGGGGGGGGGGGGGGGGGGGGGGGGGGGGGGGGGGGGGGGGGGGGGGGGGGGGGGGGGGGGGGTCTTCATGGCATACGGCGTGTGATCATTTCCACATTCGAGGGAAAGCCGAAACCTGTCAGAATGAGACAGAGGTTAAACATTGGGGAGAGAGAGAGAGAGAGAGAGAGAGAGAGAGAGAGAGATCTCTGAGATGACCCGACCGCATCCTGGAAAGAGTTTGATGGGGGGGGGGGGGGGGGGGGGGGGGGTCGGCAAGGGGTCTCCCTCGGCTGCTGCTTCACATTCATGGACCCGTCTGATGACCGGTTGGATCTCCTTCTGCATCCTGAGCGCCCGGCGTTGATGAGGTGTCGATTGCTTTATGCTATGTTGGGAGGGGGGCGGAGGGTCTGGGCGAGTGATTCTCTCTTTCTGTCTCTGCGTTCTACGTGTTCATGTTCTGTTTTTGGGTTCTTAATGTCTGAGTCTAATCAAATGAGTCACGTCACGTGAGTCCCATCAAAGAGATAGCAGTTTCCTCAGGCTGTTTCTTTCCACTATATGTTAACTTCCCCCCCCCTGCCCTGCTATAGTGTCTGCGGAGAACTGCGTCATCACATGAGGTTTCACCTCGATGGCTGGGGTGGAAAATGTGCGAGGGCAGCGGTTATGGTTGTTGAAATGTTAAGCCTTTAGGACCCTAACGTTGTTCCTGAGCCTTTCAGATGACCTTGCCTGCCCTTCCCATGTCATAGTGTGCACATACTAGTACTGCTAATATAATTATTATTATTATTATTAATAGTAGTAGTAGTAGTAGTAGTAGTAGTAGTAGTAGTAGTAGTAGTAGTAGTAGTAGTAGTAGTAGTAGTAGTAGTAGAAGTAGTAGTAGTAGTAGTGTGATCCATGTCCTCCCAGGATCCTGAGCAAAGCAGGTCCCTATCTGCTCTGCTTTCTGCTCATGTTGTATTCTGCAAAAGAAACAAACACAAAGGCCTTATAGGACATGGCCGATGTAATTGTGTTTTGTTATTCCCGACATCCACAAGGAAAGTGACCTTGTTTTTAATGTTGTCTGTGTAGTGCATGGCAGGTAGACTCTCTCGACGGCCATTGTTGTGTCGTACAAAAGCACATATAAAACACGACCCAGAGATGCTCTGTTCGCATGGGCCCGGCAGAATCCATCCACACAATTGAACACAGAGATGGTGTTCATTCATCATATTTCTCCCTATACCACACCGATGCTCCGTTTTATTAACATGTTGTCAATATCCTGTTTGTTGGTTTTGAATGTTGTTGTTTTTCTTATAGTCTTTATAGTTTTCTTATAGTCTTATATAGTTGTCTGTTCAATAGACACTGTAGTAGTCTCAAATAATTATTCTTCAGGACAAGTTTATCTTATCTCATCTGCCATCATTTAATCCCAATTTTTTTAAGGACAATAAACATTATGGTTCAATTAATCGTGTGCAATACAAATGATGTCTAACTGCACCAGCCTTGTTTTTTAATGATGGCAGTCACTTGGAATCTATTGCGCTTGTCATGTCAAATGTTCCTTGTGGCATCACAGAAGTTGGTGTAATTAAAACTATCTCATCATTCATCTTCAACTCAATGCTTTTTTCCTCAAGGTGACATGAGGGTAGATTAATGTTGTTTGACCTGAACGCTCAACACATTTTAATTGATGATGATTGTTTTATACAGCTATGGTGTGTAATGAAATGTAATGAGACATGAGTGGTGTTAAAATACGTTTTTTAATTGTGTGATTTGTAAAATTAAGCAAATTACTTTAGAGTAGTAAAGTTTAGCCTAGAAACAGCAAACAAACAGCGACTTGGTTTAGAGAGAGTTGATGTTATCAACTCTCATGTTACATAATTCATTTTTAAGGCAATGTTACGCCACAAATTATCCTTGCCAGTGACCGATGCTAGTGACAATTTGTAAAGATAACGCAGGTTTTGTTACTCATCTTCTATTTTTTTATAATAAACTACTCATTATTACTAGCACATGTAAAAAAGAATTCTGGGACATTTTATCTTTACCTAGAGCAAAAGAATAGGACAACATGACCTTCAAGTTGAAAATAAATCAAACATGGCCCCTTCCCTATGGCACTATCCTGGCGCTGTACCTGCCCTGTCAATCAAATCCTTTTTTTCCTGTTTTTCTTTGTCCATATTCAGGACATAAGGCTCCAGAAATAAATCTCAAATATAGTCCAGAATCCCATATCAGTTATTCTGATAATATTTCAGAACATAAAAAAAAAAAAGAATACATTTCAGCTTTCGGAAATGTCATGGTTTTTCAAACATATTCGAAAACAGTGTGTCTTGAAGTGCATCGATGATGAATAAAAAAACATGGTGAATTAATCAACAAACATTGAATTGACAAACAAAAGTTTGAAGCCAATTTCCCCTTTGAATCCATATTTACATTTATTATTTTGGCAGATGGTGTTGTTTAATTACCATCCAAAGTGACTCACTTGAACACTGCTTTAGATAATAATTACTACACCAGATGCTTATTTTGGACATTCTTCATTTTATTAATATGCCAGTTCAGCTGTTGCTGCGTTGCCCATTACATTAAGCATTCTTAATGCAATAATTCACTTCTGTAGAACGTCTTCAGAAGACGCAATGTTCAGGAATTCATAGCGGCCTAGTTAGCAGTACATTGCAGTACGCCGACGTCAAGGTAGGCTATTATATAAGAGACTAGTATATACATCACTATGTCACTATCCTGCTCTGCGCAAGTCCGTTATTTAAGTTGAACATTTATGAGCCCCATTCAAATAAGGTAACCATTCTATGCTCATGAAATATAGCCGTAGTGTGTCAGCTGATGGTCGATCTCTATCACGTACGTCGGGCTTTACGTTCTTCAGGAGGTCGTTCATCAAGTTGGTGTCATTGATCCTACTGGGTTCTGGCCCCCCATGGTCCATCCATATCTTATATGGCTTGTGGGTGATATAACATCACCAGGATGGCGGATGGACGGCAGCAGGGTTGCACTGAGCTGAAGTTCACAGCGGGTGTATAAATAAAATAGCCAAATACCAAAATGTCCGAAATGTTGGAAACGAGATGATGAAACCGAACTACGGCAGATGTGTCATTTAGACTTATCGCTACCCCCCCCCCCCCCCCCCCCCCCCCACCTAACCCATTGAATATTGAATTATATTATGATCTGCTTTGATGGTCACGGTCAGCGGTGCGTGGATGAATTGTGAATTCAACTGAAAATACCAATACCAGTACATCTGTTTGCCCAAAAAAGATAAACAAAACGTTGTGTTGATCAGAGGCAAACAGGTGGCAGACAAACGGTTTATGAATATGGAGGTGACTAATAAGCCAAACATTGGCAGCCTGTCAGGAAGAGAAACGTATGTAAGACAGAGAGAGCGAGGGGGAGAGAAAGAGAGAGATAGAGATAAAGAGAGAGACTCATCAAAAGATTTAGAAAAAGAAATGTCACACACAAGACCTTAAGCCAAAACATAGAGTGCCACCTCTCTAGAGAGTTAACAAAACCCCAGACCCCGTTATTCCACATCGCACCTGAGCTCTTAAAAACAATGTCCTGCTGCTATTATGTTGCTCACATTTCTATCGTCTTCCTTGTGTTTGATTGATATTATAATATGACTATGATTATGTTCTTGTTTGCAAAACCACCAGCCTTAAAGGACCACATGAGGGACACATAGGGGTAATTGAGTTGTAATGAATTGTGAAGCCCAAGGCAAACGTCCGAGTCAGGACCAACGCTAAATAAGGTTTTCTAATTTTCCCTTTCCAAATAGACTGGAGTATATACAAAGCTAGGAATACAGATACAGCCTGCTACATTTCCACTCTGTGGGCTTTGCTCCGTTAAAACAAAATTATTCTATTTATGTTTTGGGTTACACTACAAATACGAACCAGAATTTGAACTCCATGTGTGTTGGGCTAAATGAATGTAATCAAACACATAACATATAAACGACAGATTGTCTGTTGCTTGTCAGAAATATGCCTCCATGGTGGGCACATTTTATCATTCAGATGTACATTGCTCCAGGGCCCACACACAATCTGAGTGTGTGTGTAATATCTACCAGCCAGGGATGAATATGAAGGAGCCGAAAGGTCATGTGATCCATTGATTCGGAACCTAACTCTAGTCTGTATGTGAGTGTATTTAATGGGGGTGGTTAGCCCGTAGATCGCCTAACCTCTGCTTAATTGAAAATGTCACATGATGGAGGCAAATAGAAATGGACCGAAGTGTTTCACTTGCACTATTGTTTCTTGTGTGTGTCTTTCTGTGTGTGTGTTTGTCAGTGTGTGTGTGTGTGTGTGTGTGTGTCTCTCTGTATGTATGTGTGTGTGTGTGTGTGTGTGTCTGTGTCTGTGTCTGTGTCTGTGTCTGTGTCTGTGTCTGTGTCTGTGTCTGTGTCTGTGTCTGTGTCTGTGTCTATATGCGTGTGTGTGCATGTGTATGTGCGTGTCTGTGTGTGTGTGCCCTCCCAACAGGCCATTATCTGTGCTGCAGGATAGCTTTGGAAGCTCCTAAATCAGCAGTAGATCCGCTACAGTTAGCCCTGTCTACCTTCCTTTGGTACACACAAATACACACACAGAAACACACACACACACACACACAGGCACACAGGCACACACACAAATACATGGTCACACATACACATATACACACACACACATACACATATACACACACACATGCACACACATACACACGCACGCATGGACACACACACATCAGATCATTAGCTGCCATGGGACTTAGCCTCAGCCAGAGAACACGGGAGGTGAAAAGGTCACGGCTGAAGATGTTGGATTTCCTGGGCATTTTGCAGGGGGTGGGGGGGGGGGGGGGGGGGGGGGGGGGGGGTGTTGATATGTACGGCAGGGTGGCTGACCCATCCACACACTGGAAGGACAAAGCACACAAACACATTGAATATGTTCAAAAAAAGCATTGAAAGTGTTTTATCAGCAACAGTGTAGCCGCAGCAAAGGCAAGTTTGGGGAAGAGAGTGTGGGTGTATATCATGTTGGGGGATAAACAAGAAATCTGGATGGATTGGAGTTGTTCCCCTCCCCAGAAACCATTTCACTAAATAGAGAGATGCTGGGGGGTGAAGAGAGAGGAGAGATGTTCCCCATCGCCCAGGAAATGCCACCATTTTCACCCCGGCAGAGCCTCCTCACGCGTCTTCATCACGAACCCAGACAAGGAGTAGCATGTCACTTCTTAAAAATGCCGGCGGGCATGGGGGGATGAGGGTGGGGAGGGGGAGGGGGACGGGGCAGGCAGACTCGGTAGTGTGTGAGGTCTGATTTGATCAGGCAGCAGACGTCTCCACCACCCCCTCCCCAGTCCATCTCTGTCCTCCACACAGGCAGGAAGGTAAAAGTGACAGAGTGCAATCACCACCTCTTATCTGCCCGTTGAGGAGGGGGGGGGTGAGGGTGGTGGGGGCGGGGGTGGGGGAAGTGAGAGTGAGTGACTGGCCAGTCACTGCACGTCTGGCGTGTCAGCCTTATTGAATTATGATGAGACAGGAAGTGGCATGTTATGAGACTGGCGGGGGCCATGGCCTGATATTAGGAGGGTGGGAGGGAGGGAGGGGGAGCTTGAAATTGAAATCTATCCGTCAAAACATGTTAAGTTCAGGATCTAATTCGTGGAGGAAAAGGGGGAGGGGGGAATTTGATGACAGCATTTGATTGGTTAAAATAAAAAGACACGTCGTCCACCCCCCCCCCCCCCCCCCCCCCCCCCGTTCATTCTACAGTACTCTCTTTATTTCTATATTTATTTCGTTCATATGATCTTCTTATCATTCCGTCATGCTTAGTTTAATCCGGACGTCTTTCTGTCTTCAATGTGTTATTATCATCCTTCTTTCTTCCTTGCTTTCTTTGTTCTTTTGTCCTCTTGATCTTTCTTTCTTTCTTTCTCCCTTCCTTCCTCCCTTCCTTCTTTCCTTCATTTATTTTTTCTCCAACGCTCTAATCTTCCGTTTGCCTCAGCACATTACCTCCTGTTGTGGACCGCTGTCTTCCCAAGGTAATGCGCAAGGACGCCCATTACAGGCGGACCCGCCTCCGTACCAGCCAGCCCTGCTGCAGGGCCTCAGGAAGTCACTCCCCCTGTCTCTGAACTTACTGCACATTTCCATGCATATATATGTACATATATATATATATATAAATGTTTAGAGATGTATGTGTATCTCTGCATGATAGGCAGGGAGTGGGATGGGACGCATCACTGCTGTGGAGATACTATATGGGAGAACTGGTACGGGAGATGAGGGAGATGAGGGAGGGACATGGGTGAGAACGTGCCCTGCGTTGTAACTAAGCATTGTGTGAGAGGGAGGCCCCGTGCCAGAGGGCACCATTTAGATACAGTACTGACCCACCAATGGATGGATGTGAGGTGCATTCGACTTAAAGGACAATTACTGTCTGGGTGATCATACCGTCGTCACTGTCTCTCGTAGATTTACTAAAACATCTGTTACCACTATAATTGGTCAAAATCACTTTGTTGTGCCGATTCTGCCTAAGACCATTTTACATTAATGCACCTGACAAGAATGTCAAGAATAGCAATGTAGCACTTTGGTCTTTGTGGTAAGACATTTTGTAAAGTATTTGTATTGCAATTCCATGTTATGTTGTCCACAAACTCCATACTGACTGACGCACACTGATTCCGTAAGATGAAAGTGCTATATTGTTTTTGTTGCATTTGTGGCAGGTGCATTCACGCTAAATGCTCGTTGCCAGAATCTGTAATACCTTTGACAAATTATATTGGGAAAAGATGTTTAAATGAAGCCAGGAGAGACAGTTACAAAGGTTTGATTGCCCAGACCAGAACTGTCCTTTAAGATTGACCGCTTTTTTCAAAACTAGGCCAACAATGGGTTTGCCTGTCTGCCTGCTATCCAGAGATCAGCTCTTCAGTCTGCCTGCTATCCAGAGATCAGCTCTTCAGATGATTATGGTCACATAGCATACAATACAGCATACTAAAAGGTATGATCACTTGTTCAACGCGACCCACTCCATTTCCTTTTTTTTTAACGTGTCTCAAGTAAACGTCCCTTACTATTCATCATCCTGAGGGCTCTTTGATTACAGGGGGAGGCAGAACCAATGATGTATCATTTGTGTGCAATGAAAATTGCCGTCGTGGCCTTATTTGTCCAATCCCGTGGGGTCTTGAGCATCACATGTGTTTGGTCCCCTGTGTGCACATCTGTGTTTGGTGAAGTCAGGTTCAAGAACATGTGTGGGGACTGGGCCAATACATACTTGTTTAGTTTGCTAAATATCGCTAGCTTTGAGTGCCACTGACAATGGAATACAAGTTTCTAGATCATTGTCAGGGATTGCGCGATCAAAACAATATAATAACATTTACCCACGGGGATTGATCAAGGGCAATTTATTCAAATGAATTAGTGATTAATTCGTTTGCAGCTGTCCTTTTTTTTCACCAGGCCACCTCTTAGGAACTGCGGCCACTATTTCTGTGATTTCCTTTTTTTCTTTAGTTCACAGTAACATTATCTAATATGAATGACTTATTTTGCACTAACTAATTGAACAGAAACTACCTGATCTTATTTCTTTGTGTATTCTTTCTGCTTCTGTTTTACAATTTGATGATTGTATTCCATCTGGAAAAAAACTTGTGCTTGAAACATGGTACATAAATAAAGTGTATTGTTATTATGTTGATAAGTTTTATATTTCTTTGCAGACTTTCTTTTTCTAAAGTTATTGTAGTTATAACCAAAGAGAAGAAAAAATAACATAAATCTTTCTTGTTGAGCTTGGTGCGATGCAATATAATACATTCATACATTACATACATTAATTTAATAATACAAGTGCTATACACTGTATATAAATATAGTTTACATTTACTATAAAGAAACCGCATATACATACAGTTAAAATGTAAAGAATAACTCTGGTCAAACGAAGTGAACAGAACAAAGACAATTGAAAAGTCTGTGGTAATATTCCACCAGGCTTCTTGTTGCCACACAACAGGTGATTGTAATTAGATAGCAGCTGATATCAATTAGGGACCGTGGCCAATGAGCTGTGGAATAGCTCTGTATCAGTTAGCATTCACAGCATCTAACGTCATGAGAACCCTCTCGGTAGCATGGGAACGGTGTTCTGTTCACTTGTCGCATGCATTCATGTGCTAATAATGAAGAGTGTGTGTATGTGTGTGTCCACAATGAGGTGTGAATAAGCCTTTCTTTTTTCGTTTCATTTGTTATCATAGCTTCTATCATTTCACTTATGATAAGGCATGATTTAATAATCTTTTAATGTATTATTGTGTATATATATATACATATATATATTCACATTGATATAAATGATGTATGTACTTTTCATTCCTTTATTGACAGGAGAGTGGAGAGACAGGAGAGTGAGTTGAAAGAGAGAGGGAATGACATGTTGCTATGACCGTCATTATAATGTTTTTCAGTTTTAATGTGAAGTACTTGTTAGTAGTAGTGTTAGTAGTATAGTTGTAGTAATGCAGCTTTGTGACATATCCTCTAGCATCTACTCGTGCATAGTGTTTTTTTTCCCCACAGCCTTGAGAAACTTTCCCGGAAGAAATGACATCTCCCTGTCGGTACTTTTAAACACCATTCATGTCTTTTACCAACTGCAGCCATCAAGGTTGAGTATATAATTGTTTCTATTAGAGTCCCATGCCAAGATTGAAGACAGTTTTGATAAGGAGGTTCTGAATATACCCCCAAATACAATAGCTGATGATTTTGGGATAATGTGAATGTGTGTGTGATGTGTGTGTGTGTGTGTGTGTGTGTGTGTGTGTGTGTGTGTGTGTGTGTGTGTGTGTGTGTGTGTGTGTGTGTGTGTGTGTGTGTGTGTGTGTGTTCTCAAACTGGTAACAATGTGTTCGTATAGCTTCATGAATGAAGGTCAAAAGTGAAAGCAGACTTTAAAATGTTCTAAATTATACTGGTGCTTCTCTTGAAGACCATGTGAAATGAGGTAATAATACGGAGACGTACATTTTCACTTCATGGTTTCCTTAAAGCAAGAAAAGAGGTTGAGTCATGGACAGGTTTTCACATTGGTTCAGAAGTCTCCTAAGCTAAATGGCATGTTGAACCTTTTAGGGCTTTTATTTAGACAGGATTTATGGTGACTTGACCCTTGACCCCTGGTCTGCTGATGTGCTCTTGGGTGGTTTGAAGTCTGCACTGGAATTCACTCGTCGTCAAATGTTAAGATTCCTGACTAGCTGCACAGATACACCTGACTACAACACAGGAGGCAAATTACACTTCTCTTATATATATCCTTAGCTTTTACTACTATATTACTACCATTTAGTTATTTAAGCAGACACTTTTATCCCCAGCGACTTGTAGTGAAGATACAAGAAGAACAGAAGGACCTTCCCTTATAATGGATGAACATCTGAACATGTTTTATGTCGCTTCTGCATTAAGCTATGAATAAAATGTAAGCTTCTAAACAAATGCAAAAGGCTAGCTGGAACGCTAGCCTCTCTCTGTCTACTACCCATACAGCTGTAGCTAACATTATATGGCGAATTCAATCGTTGGGTGGCCCAGTGATGCTTCCTTGGTCAAAACTAACCCTAAAAAAAAAGTATTTATGAGCGTGTATAACTTTGTAGTAACGTTATAATGTTACTGTACACATAGTACACATAGTTCATCCTAGTAAGCTAGATAAATATAACCAAAATAAATATCAGCAATAATTGAGATCTCTACTGGATAACTGTTCCCGTGTTTCCCCAGAAGTAAGGTAGTAAAGGGGATATGACACTATTGACAGGCGACCAAATAAAACGCACCATTACCTTGAATAAAACTATGGATTTCTCTGGGTTTGAACATTGTTGTAAACATCTAGGATAATGTAAGCACACATCTCGTCAAAATATTGAACATAGGTCTAGTCATTTTTACATATTTTAAGGTGTAAATGTTACATATTTACCTTTTGAAAAACCACTGTATTAATATGTAATAATTGTAAATGAACACTTTGACTGAATTGGTTCTTCTCAATCTTTAAAAGTAAGATGTTTGTTCTTAGCTAGCAAACAGTAACTATATTGTATTTTTCGCTTACTTTGAGAGGGAAAATAGAGAATTACCTTGGAAATGAAGGGTATTCACCTTTTTTAAACAGCTAGGCATGCTGGAAATTCCTACACAGTATGCCCTCAAGGGCCCTGTAGCTAAACGTGTAAAACGTAAGCTTCTTTCCAACAGAGAGGAGCAATTTCACTTCACTGACCTCTCCTCAGCAATAAGTATTCATTTTCTTCCTCCTGACGTTTCAGGAGAAAACACAAAATCAAATATGACAAATACAATCATATAATACAGATATAATTCAAATGTAATCCAATTATATAAATACATTATAAAAACACAGAAATATTACTTGCCAGACGTTTCTTAATTTCAACATAACTAAGAAAATGGGAACATAACCTGAGCTGGGCCTGTTTTTACTGGACTTTTTTTTTGTTATTGTTGTCCATCCAAGCCAGCAGGAAAAAATAAATGCAGGTGCATGTATCACCTTAAGAGGTGTGTGTGTGTGTGTGTGTGTGTGTGTGTGTGTGTGTGTGTGTGTGTGTGTGTGTGTGTGTGTGTGTGTGTGTGTGTGTGTGTGTGTGTGTGTGTGTGTGTGTGTGTGTGTGTGTGTGTGTGTGTGTGTGTGTGTGACTGTGTGTGAGGGTGTTGTGTGTGGGTGATGTGGTGGTTGGGTGGGGGCTCGTCCAACATGGCAGTAATTGCTGTCACTTTAACGGGAGGGTGGCGTGGGGGGAGCTAAATTAGCATCCTCCCCCTCTTCCTTCTAACTCTGACAGCCTAATTAGTCTTATTTAGTACAGCCTCTGAGCAACTACCGTGTGTGTGTGTGTACACACACAATGTGTTTATCTTTGTGTCATGCTTTTTTTTCTTCTATTATTTGTGTCATATGCATCTGTGTTCTTCTGCATGTGCATGTGCATGTGTGTGGGTGTGTGTGTGTGTGTGTGTGTGTGTGTGTGTGTATGTGTGTGTGTTTGTTTGATGCACTTGTCTGCTGTGCACATGCGGGTCATCGACTGGAACACTAACAACATGGCCGACAACAGAGGGAGGTTAAAAATGCCCTGATGAGTTTTGGGGTCATTAACGCCTCTCCTGTGACTCATAACCTCATGACACACACACACACACACACACACACACACACACACACACACACACACACACACACACACACACACATACACACACACACACACACACACACGCACAGTTCTGTTGACTCTACTGTTCGACTTGTCTTTGTCTCTGCTGCCTGCACCTGAAAAGACACATGTTTCACATTGAGTTGTATTGATTCAGGTATCGGTTAATGGGATGAGTGTTTGTACATTACGAAGAGCCACAAATAAATACAAATAATATGGATTGTTATTTAAATCCTCTTCTCATGAAAGATAATTTACTGGCTTATTAACAGTAAATATGATTGAATGTTGCGAGCTGAATTAGCAAAGGAGGTAAATAGAGAAATACGAATGATGGATAAATATCATTTAAAAAAGTATGTTTCATAGCTTTCAACAATACGCTACGATTCTTTCTGTTATTCTATTGCTCATTCTGCTCACATTTCCCTGTCTCGCTCTCTCACTGTCTTGCTCCCTATCTCTGTCTCTGTATTGATGACTGAATGGTTTTTCGGTTCCCATCTAATTTCTTTCCAAGAAAAGGCTGAACCTATAATACAAAAAATAATCTCACAATGCAGCCATGATTGGAATTGTGATCCATTCATTGAAAACCTTTTGTATCAAACGCAAAAAACGGAGAAAACTGTGGCATTACCCTGGCATTATAAAAGCCATATATCTTTATTATTTACTTGTGTTCTTTATTTGTGTCAGATAATTAAACATTCCCTCATGAATCAATAAAGTAAATCTAATATTGAGAAAATATTGTGCATTTCGCTATTACAACCCTATCAATCTTATCGCAACACAAACCAAATATAGTTTGACATTTTATAAGAAACTCCTGCATATTATTCCTGAACTTTAAGCTCTCCCCACAAACGCAAGCTCTTAGTTAACTTCTACCCCGCGTAAGAGATATTGCAGCTTGAAAGATTAGGCTTTTAATAACCAGGTCGATATTCAACTCCAGACATTCTCCTGAGTGCACAGAACATCAATACCACTCGTCATTATACAGGCGCTGAATTAAACAACAACCAAGTAGAAGAGAGACAGAAAAAAAGTATGTATTTATATATATTTTCAGACCCCCCCCCCCCCCCCCCCCCCCCCCCCCGTTCACGCTGCCAGCAGGCTGGTCCCGGTTCAGAGCCCCAACAGACGGGCGCAGTAAAACATTTAATTGCTACTCTTTAAAAAGCGCCAGAGATTTATTCACCCTGCACCTTGGAAGGCCATGGAAGGTGGGATCTGTTTAAACCGGCGGCCTTGGTCCGCCCCGGGCAGCCGTAGCAGCCGCCGCGGCGCTATCAGGCTAACATTAAGTACAACAACTCACCATTTAACTCAACATCCGTTGAGAAGAATAGGGAGAGAGGGAGAGAGAAGGAGGAAGAGAGAGAGGGATAAGCAGAGAGGTAGAAAGATGGGTAGAGACGGAGAGAATGAAATGGAAAGAGGCCGAGATGGAGGGAGAGATGGAGAGCAAGAAAGTCAGAGAGAGACAGAGCTTGAGGGAGAGGGACAGAGAGACCGATACAGAGACAGAAAAAAAGGAAGGTCAGACCAATGTGAGCGGGTGGGCGTGCTCAGAAAGCACCCATTGCCAGAGGTGGAGTGCAAGAGTCCTCTCTTCCGGGTTGTGACCCCAGCACACATACTGATCTGAGCTCAGCAGAGGCAGCTGAAGGGCGGTCATAAACCAGACTGCCTCCTCCTCCTCCTCCTCTCCTCCTCCTCCTCCTCTCCTGCTCCTCCTATCAACAGCAGCATGCATCCTTTTAATTGTTATGCCCACGCAGCCGTAGGCCCTGGTATCAGCCCTGCTTCGTAGCCCGGCTCCATCTCTTGACGTCCGGGGATGAACCTTTGTGTGAACAGCGGGCATGCATGGTAACATGAAACCAACAACATTATAACATGCAAAGCAGTGGTCCATTGTGTCTAAATTATTTCTCAATCGTGACCTTAACACTGTCAAGGTTGGCAGTTCCATTCCCAATGGGGTAACCCACGGCAAGAAAAAATGCATAGCTTGGTGTATTCGTTTTGCCTTTATGGACAGGACAGGACAGTGAAGTGAGACGTTAGTTAAAGAAGGGTGGGAATGACATGTAACATAGAATCACAAGTTGGAATCGAACCATGGTTGGCTACGATACGAATTGCATACATGGTTAGCGTGCTAGCGGATTGAGCCACCCTGACTTTCGTACATTTTCGTGTAGTACTTTGTTCGCTTGTTGTATCATTTGTTCCTTTGGCTGTAGAGTGATAAAGAGCAGTTTGTCGTATTCCAGTCAGGCCTACGGCTCTTTAAACTCGAGTTGATTTCGCAACTTGTTTTTCCTTAGCATGATAAGCAAACCCGGAGTGTGCTGACATCACACCCAAAGCGTAAGACAGGCAACCTGTTTGTCTGAATTCTGGACCAAATGTGATGGGTCGAAGACATGTACATGTGTTGATGAGATAGCGCGTGATTGGATACTTCAAACACAAGAAGCTCCGTGTATCTGTTGTTCCTTGTTTTTACGTTCTCCAGAGCGAACATGAAGGAGACTTTTGTTCTCTACCCTTTCTCGGGAAACAAAAGTCAGGATTATTGCTTTACCGAGTACCAAGGACTGCACACAATATATTTTTGACGCACATAATCGTAAACGTCTTCGTAGCACAACAACATCTTTGTCTTCCACTTCGAACATTATACACACACTGCCGTCGTATATTGCGTGCGTGTGTGCGTGTCGAAGTGGGTTGGACTGTTGGTAATATGAATAAAAATGATGATGCTAAGGAAAATGCAGATGCCGTCTCTTAGTAGAGGTAAAGGGACAACTCCCTGCTATCCCAACACAAAGATGACTAAGCCATAGAGAGAGAGAGAAAGAGAGGGAGAGAGAGAGAGAGAGTTTTTGCGTGTGTATGTGCATGTATTGTATATTACATGATGTGTGTCTGTGTGCAACAGTTGCTGTTGACCCCAGCTCACCTCCAAGCGACCTTTGATTCACTCGACAGTCATAACAGCAAGGATTTGGCCTAATCCATTGATACTCTGTTACTATCTGTGGTACTGGTCCTACCTGTCCACTCTTGTTCGGATCACACCAGGGCTGTTTTGTTGTTGTATAATTTAGGGTGGTGGATGGATGGTGCGTTTCTAAAACGCAAGCGCTTGTTGTGCGGTGAAAGGCATTTTTCTGCCCTTACAGGCAATTGG